>RCUC01168659.1:0-37070 GCA_003697995.1 Taxidea taxus jeffersonii
GTTTGGAAAAAGGAAGAAAATACAATTATTTTCACAATTTTTCCCTTTGGCTTGGGTTGTTGTCCATATCACTTCCCTCCTCTGTCAACCTGAAAAATAAGAAAATCTAACATACGTCCCCTACTGTGAATTTAATCTTTGTAAGTATTGTTTCCTCCAACCCACGCAGGGCTGCTTTCCTTCTCTTACCAGGGGAGTGCTCTGTGTTTCACATAGAAATAGCCAAGGGGAGGACCCAGGTGTGAGTTATGGTGGCACATTTTAATGATAGGGAGGAGCCAGCTCTGATGCAGATAGGGAACTGTCCAGATTTGCACAAGATCTAGCACTTCCTGACTTTTTCAATATTTAAGAATCACCATCCCCATGCTTTTTTCCCTATTTCATCCCATCCCGTCCCATCCCATCCCATCCCATGTTTTAAACGATTATACTTACCAAGAAATATCATCCATAATTCATTAATTTCCCTATTTTGCAGTCATTAGAGACTAACTCCTAAATGGCTAGCTAAATATCTGATCAGCATGAGTTACCCAGCGAAACCCACAGAGAGGGCATCCCAGCCAACTTGACCCTTTCCCTGAGCAGCCTCCTTGGGTACAGACATGATTCCCCTTGGGCTGCGTATTATAAATAAGACTTGGATATTCTCATTACAGAAACATCCACATGACTCAGGTGTTATCTGGAATACAACTTTGGACAGAACAATTGATTCACAGATTTATCAAACCATTAATTTTGGTAGAGAAGCCAATGGCAGTAGTAATAAGTCTGAATTCTAGCCTCCAAAGAATTCAGACATCCCAGGAACTTTCCACTGGGAGCCTACTCTTTGTAGCAAATGTGGAGTAATCCAGAGAGGGCATATAGCAAAGTGAGTTCTTCCTCAAGGAGTTCCAAAATAAAAGGTCAGGCAAGGTTTTCACAAGGTGAGGTTGAACCTTAATCAGTACATTATTGGGATTCTTGTGAAAATGCCGGATTGGGGTGGGGGATGAAGATGGGCCTTGAATTCTGTCCCGCTGAGGAGGAAAGCCAGCTCTATGAGACTTGACTATTATGGTAGAAACAGGCTGCCTTCTCAGATTGGTTATATATGAATCATATGTTTTCCCCCTTCGAGAAAAACACATCCATGAGGGAATATGCCAGAATATGCCAGTCACTGTGGATTAAGGATTTTTTTCTCTGATTAACAGTTTTGAAACCCCTGATTGAATTTTTATGGGGCCCCCATTTTCATTCTGATGTACTTTCCAGCCTCTCCAGCCATCGCCCAACCCCCACGTAACATATTTTTACAGAGATGCTGTATTTTTGTTTCTACAGTTTCTTCAAACAAAGTGGAATAAGCTTGTCTGTCCATTTCTGCCCGGTCATTTCTAAATAGTAGAAATCCCCTAATGGAGCTGTGGTCTGGATTCCCACCGATGATGATAGAGCTGTTAGTCCCACCTGCCCTCTTTATACCCATCCTGCTGAGGCATATGGGTTCCATTTTGACCATGATCATTCAGATACCTGACTTGTGCTATAATTGATGTCCGTTTTTATGGATTTTCTGCATTAAGCATGGAAGTAAGCGGCTTTTACTTTAAAGGTAGTCAATTAGCCCCAGCTTACGGGATGCTGCCATGAGGTCACGTTGTTGCCTATTGCTAGAGAGGACACTGCAGGAGGAGCTGGACATTTCCAAGATTTGGTCGGCAGGAATTGCCAAGGGTTAAGAGCTGATGTACCTAAGGAGGGCCAGGTGTCTTGTGGCCAGTTTACGGACAGCCCCTCCTAGCCTGTCTTCTTTGAGCCATCTTAGAAGTAAACTGCTATAAGAAAGATATAATAAAGGAGAAAGTAACTGAATTGTAAAAGAAAGAGATATTGCAGGAACTGCCGGGAATACATGTCATTAGGCCCATGAAAATTTGAAACCGGGACTGCATAAATCAAATCCCTTACAGAAAAAAAAAAAAATGTTAATTAACAGAAAGAAAAAAATGGAAACCAAAAAAAAAAAAATTTTTTTTTTTTTTTCAAGAACCTAAAGAAGACAAAGTGACAAGTGAAAAGTTCCTTAAAAGCCATTGTGAGCTTTAATGGAGAGGCTAGGATTACAGATAATGTAATAAACCTTCTGTGAGTTATGGCTTCCTGAAAGTCTAAATGAAACCTTACCTGAAGAAGGAAAATTAAGAATATTGATTGCATTTTGCCCCTAGGTTTTCGAGACTGGGTTCCAAAGGAGCTTCAAAGAGTGGGCTGCGTGGAGCTTTTAAACACCGTCCAGAGGCGAGTCCGGCCCAAGCTCCATGTTTTTGGTGGCATCCATGAAGGTAAGATCAGAAGAAAGGCATTCACGAGATACTCTGTCATCACCCATGATCTCATTCCAGAGTGGGACCTCGGCTACCCTGGGAATGACTGGAGCAGTGGTTGTCAAACTTTTTTGCCAGGGATAGAACCCTTTTATAAGATGAAGCATCAGGAGAAGCACCTGCCTGCGACGCTGATGCATATTTTATGTGGAGCTGCTCTCTTTGAAGCACAGAGGAAGTGGAGAGAAAGAAATAGGTTTGGTTCACCCTAGGGAAAGCCCAGCACTCCCCCAGGCAAATTCTGGAATCTCAGGGCTCCAAGGAGGAATGTTTACTAACCACCAATGTAGAGCAGCCTTGAGGTCAAAAAGGACATTTTTTTTTTTCTTTAAGATAGAAGAAACGGGCTAGATATTAGACAAAATAACTTCCGTGGCCTCTTTCTACCTATAAATACTGTGTTTCATATGGAACACACGTGAAGACCCAGGAAGACAAGGCATTCTCTGAAGCAGGTTACTTGAGACATGCAGTGAAGGTTCTAGAACAGAAGGGGCAGGAACCTGCACATTTGCAGGTAGTTGTTTCCTTACTAACCTCAGAAAACCCTTTCAGGCTTCTCAGAAATCATCAGCACTCTTAGGGTCAGGCTGAGGCTAAACAGAATAATTAAATCTCGCCTTAATGGGAACTGGTCCAGTTGCCTCTCGTTCTGCCTTTCAAGGTAGGCTGGAGTCAAGTTCACAGAACCCGAAAGCCTCCCAGGAAACTTGACAGTTTTAGGTTTTGTCTTTCCTTCCTTTTTTAAGTGAGGGTTTTTAGACAGATACAAAGCTGTCCTTTAGCAGGCCTTCGATTTCCTGGCCCTACCGGTCTCTCCCGGTTCAGGGGGTTTTCGTGCTGTGGGTGCATTTACATAGGCAGCTGCTGTATTTTCTCCAGCTCCCGCTTACAGCTTGTCCTCCATAGTCATTTATGAATCTGTAGGTGAGTTGCTGAAGCCTCTGTGTCTGATGAGACAAAAAAACAAAGTGTGCTGTTCAAAGCCCACAAATCCATTGGCTTCTGGGTTAGGCGTGGATTTAAAAGCATTATGTATTGAAAATCATCCTACTAATGCCTGAGAAAATCAAGGGCAGGCACCAGCCGAGCGCATGGAATGCTGGGGTGCAGCTTCCCAAGAGTGGACATCGTTCTACCCTGACTTTGAGCTGTAGTCCCAGAGAAGGGGGGACTTCTCTAAGGCGTGATACAGGATCCGTGGGGGGGTGGGGGATGGGAGCGCATGTCCAACCGGTATTTCTGGGGGGAGTTTTTCAGGTTTGAATTCCTGCAGAATGCCTCCGAGTTTTTATGTCATCCTTTTTTTTTTTTTTAAATCATTAATTAGCTTTAAACTAGCCAGACAATTGGGGAATTCCACTGAAGTCCCAAAATAATAAACTTGCTTAAAAGGGAGGAGATCATATTCAAATAAACTTGTCTCACTTTTATTCACTTAAGACAGCTGAAGAGGGCAGAGAGAGGGCAAATACCAACCTCTTGATGGAGAGAGATAACAAGACTTTATGACCCCAGAACTAAACAGTGCACATTTTAAATGCCTCTTTTCTTTTCTTAAGAGATTTTTTCCATTGACCCTCATTAAGCTCTCCACAGGCTTACTTGGACACATTTTAGCAAATAGAAAGAAAGGGGGAAAAAAAAAGAAGGAAAGAAAAGAAAAAAACCTATCTGTAAGTCCTGGTAATTTAATTTCTCATGTGCCTATTTTTCTATTCCATAAGAACCTGAAACCAACATCGAATTACAGACTTAATTCTAGAGGCTCTCAGGTAGGTATAAGGTGTCCAGGGAAATGTGCAAACTTGCAAACATGCTAAAAATGTCAACAAATTAAAAATTATAAAAGGGGGACACCTGGGTGGCTCAGTTGGTTAAGCGGCTGCCTTCAGCTCAGGTCATGATCCCAGTGTCCTGGGATCGAGTCCCACATCGGGCTCCTTGCTCGGCGGGGAGCCTGCTTCTCCCTCTGCTTCTGCCTGCCTCTCTGTCTGCCTGTGCTCGCTCTCTCTCTAACAAATAAATAAATAAAATCTATAAAAAATTTTTAAAAAAAATTATAAAAGGGACTTACACACCGAAGACCCGGAGAAACTTTCTTAGTTTCCTTCCAATAGGTCACAAGAGATTTCTGTACTGTATATGGGAAGCGTTTTTGCTTCTGCCTCTGGAGATGTCTCTGCAAATCACTTGGAAAAGTGATTACTTGACTTACTTGAATGAAACGGAACTCAGTACCAAAGCCACACACAATTCGAGGGAGATAAGATCTGGTATTGTTAACTTTCACTGAGGCGGTTTAGAGATTATCTCCTTAGGTAAGGAAGCTGCTCACCCCCCCTCCTAGATCTCAATGCAGGGAGGGCCCTTTCCCTCCACACCTGTCCCGAAGCCCATGGAGCATTTGGAGGAATCCCTTATGTTACTCTTTCTGTTCCTAGAACTCAGTAATTAATGCGGGGCTTTGAAATGAAAATCATCTTTTAATAAGAGGGGGAAAATGTTTTTTTTTTCTTTAGTCACACTGCGAAAGAAATCACAGTCTTTCCCTGACAAATCTAATACTTAAGTAGAGAAAAAAAGAATCACTTTTCTTTGAAGTAGAGGATCCTCCCTTTAAAGAAAACAGAATGTAGTTGGAAGGCAGCTTCTGAAAGCTGTTATCATCTGGGGAGGCTTCATTGAATCTCATCTCACTGCCCACTGGCAAAGATTTTTTAGTTTTCCTTGCATGACAGCTCACCACTGAGTCACTCTCATTTGTATCTATTACAGTAAAGCATGACACTGTCTTCACAGGTTACGGCATCATGACCGACGGTTACACAACGTACATCAATGCCTCAACGTGTACAGTCAGCTTTCAACCGACCAACCCTCCAATTATATTTGACCTTCCAAACCCACAGGGTTCCTGAAGCTCCGGAAGCCCAATTGGAATGTGAGGGAAGAAGGTCTATAAACTGCCATTTTTCTAATTATAAACTTACATTCTCTTACTTGTTTATTTCCAAATCCTGTGAGTTCTTTTTGTAAATTACTGGAACACAAATGACGCTAGAGGTTGTGCTTCTCCTTTATTTTATTATTATTTTTTTTTAATGGGGCGTCCATTCGAAATGAAAGGAGCATTGTGAATTTGTAAAATGACTTCCGTTTTCTCAAAGGCCACGCCATTGTAAATTGTTAGTATTCGCCAAAGGACAGCCAAGCTTTCTTTTTAAAAAAGGTGATGAAAGTCTTATTTTAATATGCTTTAAGCTGGAAGAAAAAGGAAAAAAAAAAAAAGAAAGAAAGAAAAACAGGTAGGTAGTGTTTTAAAAACCACCCAGATTTGCACAACTGTTTAAGAGTATTGTTTGAAGTGTTTTATTTTTTGATGTTTTGTTGTTGTTGTTGTTTTCTTGGTAACCCTTCTTTTTTGCAGACATGGCCTGGATTTATAGCAATCTTTTCAGCAAAAGTAGGCGTGGAAAAGACTTCTCTTCACACTCTCACTATAAAGAAAGCTGCGTCCAGGGAAGAAAACGGCCCTCGTTTAAAGGATGGCTTAGCTAGTGAGATCTGTACTGTGGTTATACGAGATCTCATTGTTTGTTCGTTTCTTTTAAATTATTTTAGCTTTAAAAATATGGAAATGGAATCTGTCAAGAGCAGGTATTTCATACAGTTAAAAAAACAATTGAGCGTGCAGACTCCTTTTCAGTATGGGTTTATATATATAAATATTTTTTGTGTATTATGACTAAGTTAGGAGTTTAATATTGCCAAGGACAGTACAACTGCAAAGGGATGCTTTATAGCAGGGCATCAGAAGTCCGAAGGGGCTGACACATTGTCTCAGAGCTCAAGGTCTCAAAGAGCTTGAGTTAAGTCTAGGTACAGTTACGGGCATGTACAGACTTAAGTGGATGCAATGGAAGGTAACTAAAATAAGGCTTAGTCGTCCTTTATATTTAAATACCCTGAATTGTCTTCTTACTTCTCTCCCTCCCCCCATTTTGCACTGTGTGTCGATGCAATCTTCGCTAGCACAAAATATTGTCGCTAATAGTCATTTCTGTTTTCCCATTGTAAATGCTGTTGAGCTTTATTCTATTTTATGTTATCTTGTTAATGAAATTTAGGAAAGCAGTTGTTTCTTTTAAATTTATTGTGATATTCTATATCTAGCGGCCTTTATATGCAAATAAAATTGCAAGATTTTTAAATCTGTCCTGTTTGGAGGGTTGGCTGGTAGGAGGACGGTGATTTAGTCCTGGGGAAGGGGTGGGGGGACTTATTCATATGCAACATTAGTACTGCCTTTCAGAAGAATTAGAATAAGTGATTTTTTTTTCTGATTTTCAATAAATCTGTATTACCAACCATTCACAGGCTGGCAGGTAGATCGATAAGGCACTCAGTCTACTCTTTCCTTCCATCACACTGTCCTCTCTCTTGCCGTAGGCTTCAGAGGGTGACTATTTCGTCTTGACCATTGTGATTTCTATAGGAAGGGTCATGGGCACTGGAGGCTGGAGCTGGTTTTGTGGTTGTGTGTGTGCTGGGAAGAGGATGAACCAGTGGGCAAGAGAATAAACACTACTCGGTCTCGTTTGTCCCCAGGAGCCGTTACTGTTACCCCCTCGCTGTTCTTTATTTATGTCCATCACTAAAATGTTATGGCAGCCAGGAGTCAACAGGCACAATGGCGTGTGATAAACTAAATAATGTTTTCTGTATTTTCTCTGGAACAGCCAGTGAAGAAAAGCAGCATGATCTTGAAACTGCAGTATATAGCCCAAAAGTCTACATTCCAGTGCCCATTGGATCGTACTCTGACAGATCTTCCTTTCCTCCTTCTTTTGTGGACTCTTTGGTGTAACTGATGAAAAGAATCCTTGATTTCAGTACCCGCTGGGTAGAGAGAATGTTTTAGGCCAGAATTCCAGCTCAGATTCACGTGTGTAACCATCTTAATTGTTAATATTGATTAAGTGTCTTGGCTGCCACCCAGCGTGTGTGGTGGACACTTTGGTCTGAGCTCACAGAGCAGACACTTGACCTTCCCAAGCAGAGGTGGTCCATGACCACAGTGGCCATGATGGGCCAAAAGAGGTACTGTGAGAACTTAACAACCCTCCTCTGATCTGCCACATCAATAGAAGAAGGTGTTGACTTCAGGGCGCTTCCTAGGGAGCTGGAGTAAGAGCGACTGAATGGAAATTTCATCTGGAGCTAAGCTCAGACTTCTGGAAAAGAGGCTTTCCAGGGACAGGGGGATGATCATGATGACAAGTGTGCGTGTACAGCTCTTGACAGCACGTCGGGACGCAAACTAATTAAGCTAAGCACTTAAGTAAAATTGCTTTCCCTTGTGAGGGGGCAGGAAGCAGCCCAGCCTGCTCGATCTGCGGGTAGACTGGCTCATGGTCCAGGTTCATCATTCCATATGTATGAATAGCCTCCAGGAGGGCCAGGGTGACTGTCCAAAGGCCTGAAGCTTTCTCCACTGGGCCTTCTAACAAAGGAACATTTGAAATAGCTCTTACAAATTGGCACTTGCTGTCCTTTCATCACCAGGCACTCTGCTGAGCAGGTCTCATGTTTTGTTTCTAATCCTCACAAAACCCTGGGAGAGGTCACAGGAGCCCCACTTTATAGATAGGAAACCAAGGCTCCAAAAGTTAAATAAATTTCCCTAGGAAAGTGGAAGGTTCAAAACCAGACCTGTCTGAATTCATAGCCCCAAGCCCTTTTTAACGCCTGGCCTCTGGATGAGAAAAGTTGAAGCCCTTGAAGAGCTGATGAAAACCTGATATGGGCCCGGGGATGTGTCTTAGCCCTCATATGGGAGCTGTTGGCACATCCTTCACATTGGACCACGTCTTCCCTGCTTGAGCCACAGCGCACCGTAGTGGGTATGAGCACAGGGCCTGGGGCCAGTGTACCTGCCCAAGTCCGGGCTCCCGCCCGGACTGGCTCTGATGCCTTTGGCTGGGTTCTTACCATCACTGTAAAAGGGGGTTGATGATAATGAAGTGGCTGTAAGCTGTGATACGGAGATCACTGCCTGGCCTCAGTTTGTTCCATAAGGTACCCCGTGCTGCCTTGAAATTGTCCAGGCAGGACCTGTCTGTTGCCTCCTCACTCTCAAGAGCAGCGATGACATCATTTCTGAGAAAGTGTGTTTGTTTGCATTCCTTGGAAACTATAATGAACCTCTTTCATAAGAATATGAAGAACCCAAGGACGTTTGTGAGAGGCAGATAAGGAGGCCTGACTTTTCGGTGTGGGGATCATATTTTGCAAATCCCTTCTAATCTCAGGAAAGGACGGGATCTGCACTCTTAGAATTGCTTCCAATGGTGCCCGTTGATCTCAGCATCTCTCACTGCTTGGAGTCTTTACATTCCATGTCACCCTCTCCTTCAAGCTCAGGTAGTGAATTTTCGCTCTACATTTTCTCCCAATCCCCTTTTGTCTTATAAAGATGTTCCGGGGAGGCGGGGGGAGGGGGTAGTTGCTGAAATCCCCTTAAGAGGCAGGTCACTGTTACTCTTGACAGGTGGCCAACCTTAAGCCTGCCTTCATCTCCATCACTTAAGTAAATAAATACTGTGACCCAGGTCTTAAGTAGGGAGAACAGAAGCTGGGAGGATTTGGGATTTGTCAATGGCAGATAAAATACTTACTGTGCCCACAGCAGTGTCCCCTCCCCCAACCTTCCCCCAGCAAGGCTCTGCTGCTCCATCAGGCTGAATATCCATCTTTTATTTTGGTTTCCCAGTATCTTTTCATGCCCCGTTTCCACTTTCCTTAAAGTTGTAATTGCCTTTCATTTAATTATGAAACCAAAGTGAATTAGAGTCTACTTTGTTTTGAGAAATCAGCTATAAGCTGAGGCATTTGGAAACACTGCTGGGTAGGGAGCAGCCGGAGGCATTTGGATATGGGGAGGGTTCCAGGACTGGACGTTCTTAATAGGTGGCTTTATAGAAGGTTCCAGACTCCCTTCTGGATGTCAGCTTCTAAATGCAAACTTTTTTTTTCTCCTACTTTGTGATGAAGTAGCAAGATTGCTGCCTGTGTGTCTGCTGTCTGACAAGGTTCTTCCAGAAGTTTAGAGCTACTTTCCCTTCGTTTTCAAGATGTTGTCTCTATCTTTCTGCTCCTATCCTACCTTTCCACAGACGAGAAAACCACACCAATTCCAAAAGCCTCTCTGAAAAGCCTCACTCTTCCCTGGCGCCCATCGTAAAGTGAGCCTCTGTGACTCAAGAGAAGTTCAGAGAGGGTCGGTGGTACCACAGTGGTCACACAGCAGATCAAAAGAGATAGCCCCATATTGGCATTTGGGCTCTGAACTTTGAGCATGAACTACTTTTCCAGTTTGACATTCAGGAATAACCAAAGATGGACAGATCAGTTTGGCCAGACATAACGTGATTTTATAGCAGAAAACAACCTGCCTATCCGTGGTTGATTATTATTAAACCCGATTATTTGAAAGGAATCTTCGCGTCAGACTTCCGAGTGTTCCCATGAGGATTCACTTTCCTTTCAGCCAGTCCACCTATAACAACTCTGATGGGAGCTGTTCCTCCCATGTTTGTCACATGTTTTGACCTACATGTGTATGTCCAGTCTGGAAGACCCTGGGTGTCAGGAAGAGCTCCTGACTTTGAGACAGAAGTGCTTGCTTTCAGATCCCAGCAATGCCATTTACCATCTGGGTAGCCTTGGACGCACTACTGTACTTCTCTGAGGCTCAGATTCCACACCTGCATAGTGGGGTAATTCCTACCTCACGATGGATTTATCAGAGTTGATGTGATAATATCACTAGGGTCCTAGACCCAGGGAGCTATCCTTATACATGGAGGATTTTATTATGCTATCCATCACAGTTTCTTAAAGCAAAAGAAAAAGGGGTTAGAGGGTCAGGGTGCAAAAAGGAAACATTAAGCTTATTTTTCCAGGTTATTCAAAGCCCTTCACAAGAGAAAGTGAGTTCCTTGAACTAAACTGAGTCTAGGTGATGGAGCTAAAACCCATGCCATACATACATTGAGCTCTTTAAATCCCCACCCCCTTCTTCTCTCTCTCTGTCTCTCTCTTTCTAAACTACAAGACAAAGCATTTGTGGTAGGTTCTTCTCAACTCCTCTTTGTTTCCTTCCTGAATTAGGGCTGTCTTACAAGACAAAAATCTTGAGGTAAAAACCTTTCATATCCGAGAGCATCTATATCTGGGTAATGGTGAGAGAGAGAAATGCATTTCCATTAGGGAGCATGGCCACAGTGGTACTAAAAGCACGAATAGACTAAACAAGGAGAGGCAGAGAGCCTGCACCCATCAATCAGCATTGATGTTTATGAAGCCACGGTTACCATGAGATGCATCCGAGTGCTCTCAGAACCCGCTTACCAAGGGAAGGGGCCTCTAATTTCATAGCCCATTTCTGCCCTGACCTTAGTGGATGACCTTGAGGACAGGTTGAAATTTTCAGTAGAAGCTTCTAAAATGGCAAATGACTTGGAATCCAAATGCTCCATGCTTGGGCTCACCAACATGCCCTTGCACACACTGGCTTTAGTGCTCTGGTACCAGCTACTTAATCCTCCAAAGGGACTCCTATTTCCTGGAAGTCTTCCCTGAATCCCCCTACTCATCCCCAGAACACCCCCTTTCAGTACTGTCGTATCACCCACAAACAGTGCCACCTGCTGCATGTTCTGATTGTCGCTGGTCTGCCACTAAGCTCCCTGAACTCAGCGACCAGGTCTCTGCTTCTGCATTGCCAGCATCTAGGTCTGAAGAAATGCTGTCTTAATGAATTAATCAGTATTGGGCAGACAATAGCCAGGTATGTGAGAAAGATAGAAATTAATCACAGGTGAAATCAAAATATTTCCTGCGCATTGCAGGCACCATGCTGGACCAGTAAGCTTCATTTGCAAGACTCTGTTCTTGTCACCAAAGGTCCTTGTAATTTGGGGAAGAAAACAAGATATTGACACATGAAGGTAAATAGCAGTACGATTCAAATGATAGTTCAAAGCATCAATAAAAGAAAATCAGGGTCTGTGATAGGTTTGTCCACTTACGTGAGTGGCCATCGTTATGGGGAAGTGCAGGCTGGGGATTTAAGTGTCAGACAAGCACTGGCAGCTAACCTAGGAAGGGGAGTTGAGTGATAATGATAATGTCAATCCCACGCAGCTTCATTCCTGGAGGAGAAAAACCGGTCTGGCCAGTAGCAATTCCAAGTGTGTCACGTAGCTGGTTTGTTTTCTTAATTTACTCTATGAAATGGTTTTCTCTAATGGCATGCCATTGACGAAATGCACCATAATGTCTCCATCCATCACCTCCAAATGCTTTTGCATGCATCAGTTGTTGACTTGTTTTCTCCCGTTCAGCGCATAAATGAGAGGAATGATTTATCCAAGACCACCAGTTACTCTTATGTGGAATCTGAAATAGCTCTCTGGAGAAATACTGCCCTGAACACATGTTTCTTTATGCTCTTCTCCACTTGTATTGGAGGGTGACTTTGGCCTGGGCTGCACTGACATCCTTCTGACCAGTGTTTTCTGGGAAGCTGGTCCAAATGTCCACTGTGGTCTGTGATTCTTTGGATATAAGAGCTTGGGTTCCTGTGGGTGTGACTGCTAGGGTTGCCTTATAGGATATGGAAGCCAGAAGCTTTTTTCCTTTGAAACTGTGTGTGGGCATTTGCACAAGCAGTGATTCCCCCATGGGCTCTCTTGAACTCACATTTACCAGGAAGAGAAAAGGTATTACATGCCTGAGTGAGGTTCCTTTCCTTCTTTCAATTTGTCCCACTTCCTTGAACTCCCCATGCTGGAGACATCTGGCCACTACCCCGTCAGTTTTGCATAGATTGGTTGATCAGAAATGCGAGATAAATAGGAACGTCAAGATAATTCTTAACTGCTGAGGATTCCTTGAGAGAAGGCAGAGTGTGTAGCATTCTCTAAGATCTGGTAAGATCTGGTAGTGACTCAAATACCCACGGGAAGGGGCCACTCAACGAAGTTTTTGTTTCAATAGATGATGACAGTAATATCGATACACGGTTTCATACAGAGATAATCAGATAATACAGAGATCCTGAAATGTTAAACACAGTACTCCTATCGGTAGCATTAATAAATGGTGGTGAGATTTGAAATACCATGTTTATCTTCTTAATTCTTAACTCAAAAAGTTGAAAAATACAGCTTGGAGGGTTTCACCTGAGAAATATATAGAAATAAGAAAAATGATACTTATCATAAATTTGTTTCTGCTTTAACGTATCTCCCGTGAAAGTGTGTGTGTGTGTGAGTGTGTGTGTCTACTTCAATACTATGTCCATTGTATAACAAATTAGCCCTTTTCCTTGACTGGCTATATTTCTGGTTACCAATGGAATTGGAATAAGATGTACAGAAGGATAAGAACATCCTTACGTTGTTTTTTAAAGGATTAAATAACCAAAATAAAAAATCTGGAGCTAATCCTAAAACTGATATTTGAAGTGGGAGCAATATGTTGGTTTCACATCTTATGAATGGAATCTGTGTGTTCTGGAAAGATTCAGGAACTGTGGGTAGATGGGCATTTTATTTCTCTTGCATTTGCATTTATTAGATCATCTTCCCAAGGAAAGGTGAGGCCTATGAATACAGCATCCAGGAATTGCTATGAAATTGAATTTAGAGATTGCCCAGAGAAATTTGCTCAATAAAAAAAATGAAATGGGAGGATGGGGGAATGGGAGGAGGAAGGAGAGAAAACAAGAGATCTAGATCTAAACTCGAACGAACCTTTTAATTTCCCAGGCTAAGAGGTGTGACTTGTGTATGTCTTTTGATCACTTTCTTTCTCTATGTGAATTGATATACTTATCTCCTCTGATGTTAGGACACCCTTGAGCAAAGGAGGCAAGTGAGTTGCCTGGTTGTTTTATTCATAGGAGGTCTACTGGCTTTTATAGGGGCCCAGGAAATCTGGACCCCTTGTCACAGTCTATATGTGATGGGTTTTTCCAATACAATCAACACAATGGCACGTGGGAAACTATTTTGTGAAGATGTTACTCTTACGGAAGACTTTTCCCAAGAAATAAATTCTGTATCTCTGGTGAAGTGACAATGTGCAGGCTATTTCAGCTCTACTTGTGGATTCAGCAGTATCCCATTTATTGATATGAATATTTATATCCACGCCAGTAGTGCTGTGATTGTTGGTGGTATTTTCAGTGAGGAGCTTGGCTGGAATGCTGAGGACATCACCTACTGTTTTTAAAGCTCAGCATTCTCAAAGCTATTTAAAGAACCCCTTCATCACCACCACTTTGGACCATGGTTAAAAGCAATTCAATGGGGCAATCTCCTTTCATCACTACTACCCCCCCCCCCCCCCCCCCCCCCCCCCGCAAATAATTATTGCTGACCTAGAGGCATTCAAGGAGATGGGTGTTGGTCATTTTTTTTCTTTTATTTAGTTCCCTCTCATCTGAAAGGTTTGCAAAATTATCATGGTCATTCTCTAGTTGGATCTATGTACTGCTTTTTTAGTTTGTTACAAAATGTTTCTGCTGATCACCTGAAGTCAAAGAGATTCTGTTTTAGTCCTCATTCCTAGAAGAGGTTTGGAAGTGGGGCAGCACACCCAGCAGATAACTTTTCATGTGTTTTTCTTGGCCAGTAACATGTACCTGGGGTATATTAGATTGGGGTCAGGGAAGCAAATGCACCCAGCAACTAATATTTATCATGTGGTCGCTTTGCATCACACATTCTTTTGAGCATAAGATTCAGTCCAGAGTTGGGCCAAACCCTTAACAACCTGGTCTGACCTAAATCAGAGCAAATGAGCCTGTTTCCTTCAGGTGACCTGTGTGAAAATCAGTGATGCTACTCCATTTTCTCCACTTGCTGTCCTGTAACTCACAGTCTCAGTCATCTCCAGGAATTTTTGCAGACCACGGTTTATATTTTATAAGTTTTATTTTTTGGCCATGATGTGTGTAAACAGGAAAAACTATCAGTAAATTCGTTTCAAAAGTCTGATGACAAATATGTTTCATTGGAAAAAGAAATGAATACAAAGTAATTGGCCTTTGGACCATGTAGTTAGGAGAGCATGTCTATAAGCCAGAGAGGTCTGGCTAATGCTAAATCTCAGAAATTAAATTTTGGGGCTTTTTAAATTTTCAGTGTTTGGATGATATGTCTTAAAACAGGCTAATGAATGCACTTTCTATTCTTCAAGGTTTTAGGACTTTTCTGGCTAATGTTAGCATTGGTATCAGCAAAGTCATGTTGAAAGGGACACCCAAATAATGACGAATGAACTCTCTCTCCCAGGGGCCAGGACCCTGACTAATGTAAAGCTTTGGGACAGTGCCTGAATTTTCCTACTGTTTTAGGGTGCCTCCTTTTTCTTCCAAGTAAGTCAGTCAAAAACCTCCTCTCCACAAATATGTCTCTATAACTACAAGGAAAGAATGAACTACAAACTCAAGACTTTTAAGCAGTGCTGAGTTTCAAGACTCTTTTTAGTACAGTGCTGAGTTTCAAGACTCTTTTTGTGGGGCTGAAATAGATTCATTATTTTCAGAAATTTTCTGTCTCTCTTTTTTTTTAAAGCAATATCTTAAAGGTTAGAAATTATGGCCATAATTTGATATTCGTAATTTATAATCTTTAGCTGGTAATTCAACCATATTTTTTTTTTGAGACTCTACTGAGGTCTTCATTGCAAATGAAGCCTCTCTAATCTTCACCCATTGTCCATTTACACATGAGTAAATATGTTAAACTGTTCGTAAAATGATAAAATAATTCTGAAGATAAATGCAAAATGACTTCTACAAAGACACGAAACAGTACATTACATTCTACTCTGAGTCATGTCTGCCAGCATTCCAGAGGCCAGAGGTTTGATAAAACACCAATTTAAAGGATGGGGGAAATGATTCCGTGGTGAAGAATTCCAGTTCCTTGGGTTGGGAGTCTAATTCTGGAAGAAAGGCAAAACCTACAGTTTTTTCTTACCTTTGTAATTCGGCAATTCTTAAGCTAATAAATTAGAGTAAGTGGTTAGTTTGAGACATGGAGAAAATTGGGTGCAGCATGAAAAATTAACAACAGTGTTAATGAGAAAGTGGCTTATAAGTCTTCTGCTTGAATTTAGTATGCAGAGTGATTAGGTCTTCATAAAGTTGTTTATTGTAGGAAAAAGTATTTGATCTCTTTTTAATGTTTCCAGATCCTGCCAAGGTCAAAGAAGACAATCTTTGCTTTGTCACATTATGTTCTGGTGTGAGGGTGGAGAGTTTAATGAAATTGTTATAGAAGAGCCCGCAGCCAGGGTACATCACACTTGTGTGTGTCACTGGGAGAGCATCTTTCACAAACAATTAGCTCTTTATAAGACATATGATAGTCCCCACATTTATCACATATGTCCCATGCCTCCTTAATAAAAACGCCATTTGCAACCAACCAAAATTAATCTGGGTCCGACTGAAGAAAAGGAAGTCAACCCCTTAGCTCTTTGTGGGAAGTTAACTCTTTCAAGTCTGATACATACCGTTTTATGCTTTTTAGTGGGTAGACCTTCACCCATTTGTACTTCCAAAGAGCTGTTTAATGTATTAAGAAAGTTTAATACATCTCTCTTGTCCAAGTGATATTTGATTCCCAGGAACCAAAATTCACTCCAGTTCACTTTGGAAAAAGCAGGGGGGTGGGTAGGTGCAGTTTAAAGGATACAGACCTAATAAATAGAAAAAAGCAAGCCTAGGGAGGGAACAAGCCAACAATCTTCAGTCACCTAGGTAGCAGTTGTTCATGGATCCTTTATCTGATGCTTAGTTAAAAAAAAAAAAATACTAACTGATCAGCTTCTTTCTAGTCAGTGAATTGCTACCGTAGGTCATGTGCATACCCCTGATCTAATCAGCAGTAGCCAGGGTCACCTAAGACCTAGAGCTACCCCTTTGGCAAATGAGTGGAATAGATTGACTTTATGTCAGAGCATTGTGTTAATGGGGACAAGCATTCATTATTCTTGTCCAAAGCCCCACACAATGTCAGCCCTAGCACCTTACAATAACTCATTGGTGTGACCACAGAGACTGGCTGGAAGATTATCAGGGAATTGAGGCAAATCTATCTCTGCTGCCAAAGTGGAAAAAAGCTACAATAATTTATAGCCCTTGTTGCGCCAATAGGAATAATAGTACCATGTTTACCTATAAGGATAATAACTTATTAAGAAATTCCCAGCCCAGTCTTCCTTGTTTCCTACAAATTGGAGAAATGGATTGGTCAAACTCAAAGAGTGAATTGTACAAGGTAACCTATGAAGCATCTCTAAGAAGACATTTGGCCCTGCCTACAATAAAGACTCATAATAGATAGATTTTTAATTACATGGCTAGGCTAGGTCACAAGGTATATGGTTGAGAAGATAAATCTGAGATGATAATGGTGGTGAATAGCTCACATTTTTAGTATCCTATTTATGAACACGGGATTTGGAGTCAGACTGATTTGGTTCAGGACAGGATTCCATCACTCAAAATAGCTGAGAGGTTTTGATCAAATTTCGTAATCTCTTTAAGCCTCAGTTCCCTCATCATTAAAGTGAGAGTGATGGGATACCTGGGAGGCCCAGTTGGTAAACCACCTGACTCTTGATCTCAGCTCAGGTCCTGGTCTCAGGGTTGTGAATTTGCGCCCTGCACTAGGCTCCACACTGGGCATGGAGCCTACTTTAAACAATAAATAAAAATAAAAAAGAATAAAATGAGAGTAGTAACAGTACTGATCTCATGTTATTGAGAGAAGTTGGTGAGCAAATGGATGCAAAGAGCTTAGCATGGTGCCTGGCACATATGTGCTACCATTATCAAGTCATTTATTAGACCTTTTATATATTCCAGTGGCTGATTTATGACGTATGTCCCTTGTACTTTTCTGCACTCTTTAAATTCACTTTGCATGTGCATGTGTAACTATTTTAAGTTAAAAAAAAATTAAGCAAATGAAAAAGAACATTCAACTAGTGATTGAGATGGAGATGATTGTATTCTGGGCACTGAAATTGAAATGTTAACCAAGAATGGAAGCTGATCAGATGTAGGAAGCTGTGACTCTGAGTTTGCAAGTAAACCTGAGATTTCCTTCAATAAATTTGGTTTCCTCCTCTGTCTCCTTGTTTTGTTGAGCTGAAATACAGAATTAGAAGGTGCATATTCAAGACGAGCTCTGGGAAACAAACCACCAGCCACTGGCAAAGACTTAAATTTATAGCACCCATAAAATGTATAGTTATGTACAAGCATAAGGAATAATCAGTCTAGAGGATAAGAAATTTAATAAAAAGTGCAGATACATACAGCCAGCTGCTAAAGGCTGGAATGGGAGTATTCTCAGCAGGGGCTATGTGCTGCCATCGAATGCTTAAATCAGTACAGGTGGGGCATTCAAAAGGCTTCTATGGGGTCAAGTTGCTCAGGGTATTTTGCAAGGTTATATTGTCTGTGAATGAATGATTTTGCTCAGGGGAGTTAGAGGACAGAGTACGCTCTTAGTCCCCAAGGAGACTGATCTGTTGTGACTAGCAAAAACCCCAAGTAGCAAGATGGGTCAGAGATCTGAAATCCAAGCCTTGCTGGAATGCGTTGATCCTTAGAAGTAAGCGTCTCAGTATGATAAATATGAACTCCTCAAGCCCGTTAGGGAATGGAAATTTAAGAACCAGTTAGGTCAAAGATCAGGAAATTTATGACGATTATCTGCGGTTACAGTGTAGAGTGTTTGAGGATGGTTTAAGCCAAAGAGTCCAGTGCCTGTAAATCTTGAGAGTGATATTAATACCTCTGTGAGCATGTGTGTACAACGTTTCTGAAAAGATTAATTGCAAAGGCCAGTTCCCAGGAAAGACAAGCAGGTAATTGGCATTTAATTAATGAGAATAAGTTATATTAAATTAAAGACTTAGAATCCTTGATTATTTATCTTCCTGTAGCCAGTATGACAATCTACTCTTAGATTATTAACTCAGCACTGTTTTTCAAGAGTCCAAACTAAACCTTCTGTTCAGACTGTATAAATAAGAATATGTTTGCATCTCAACCATGGGAACAAAATAACTTTTGGGAAATCACAGAGGGTTGTTTTTTTTTTTTTAACATAAATGATTTCTTTTAAAATTCTTTTGAAATTAAACCCAACAGAGGATCCAAGGTATCCTCAGACATATTCCTTACCTCCAGAATCCAGAAGAGTTGACATGAACTATTGTGTAGCAGAAAGGTTGCAAGCTTGAAGGTCAGTCTGACCTGGGGTTAAGTCCTGGCTCTGCCTCATATTAACTACATAGCCTTGGGTGTGTTATTAAAATTCTCCGAGGCTCAGTTCTCTTATCTTTAGAAATGGTAAAATAATACCCACCTGAAACGCGTTGTTTTAAAAATTAAACATAGTAGATTTCTATGGTCCACTGTCTGTCACATAGACAATGCTCAATAAAAGATTTTTCTCTTCACTTTCTCCTCCTTTCGTAGCACAAGATGACAGCAGTTAGAAATTATTCCATAACAAGGTTGGAGGACTCATTCTCTTTGAATTTAACAATTGCTGTAAGGACACATTATTCATAAAAGTGTGGTTTTGGTAAAGGGGTAGATGTATATTTCAATGGAATAGAATAGAAAGTTCAATATACAGTATGACCAACTTTTTTTAAGGTGCAAAGGCAATTCAATGAAGAGATACAGGTCTTTTCAACAAAGAGTATTAGAACAATTAAACTTACAAAATGAAGAAATGTGATAATACAAAAATAAATAAACCTAGACCTAAATCTTGCTTCTACAAAAATTAACTCAAAATGAATCATTGATCTAATTGTAAAGCCCAAATCTATGAAACTTTCAGAAGAAAACAAGAGAAAATATTCATAACCTGGAATTGGGCAGAGTTCTTAGATTTGACCCCAAAAGCACAATCTATAAAAAGAAAAAGGTAAGTTGTACTTTATTAAAATCAAAAACTTTGCTCTATCAAAAATATTTAGAAAATGAAAAGACAAGTTACAGGTTGGGAGAAAACATGTGCAAATCACATTATGTCCTGTAAGCTAGGATATACTTTTTAAAAGTCTTAAAATTCAGTCACATTAAAAATGGTAAAAGAGGGGCGCCTGGGTGGCTCAGTGGGTTAAGGCCTCTGTCTTCAGCTCAGGTCATGATCCCAGAGTTCTGGATCAAACCCCACATCGGCTCTCTGCTCAGCAGGCAGCCTCCTTCCTCCTCTCTCTCTGCCTGCCTCTCTGCCTACTTGTGATCTCTGTCTGTCTGTCAAATAAGTAAATAAAATCTTTTAAAAAAACGACAAAAGAGTTAAATAGGCACTTTACTAAGAGGAGATAATGGATGGCAGATAAGCACAAGAAAAGATGTTCAACATCATTAGCCATTAGGGAAATGAGATACCACTACTTGCAAATTAAAACCACCACATGTTACCACTGCATGCCTATTAAATGGCAAAGGAAGAAAGGAAAGAAGGAAGGAGAGAAAGGAAGGGTAAAAAAAATCTGACAATTCCAAATGATGAGAATACAAGGCAACTAGAATTCTCATGCATTAAGTCCAGGAATGCAGAATGGTACAGCGACCTGGAAAATGATTTGTTGTTTCTTATGAAACTAAATGTACCTTGATCATACGGCCCAGCAATCCCACTCCTGGGTATTTACCCTAGAGCTCTGATAGCTTAGGTTTACACATTCACCTGTACACAAATGTTTATACCATCTTTTCTCATAATCACCAGAAACTGGAAACAACTCAAATGTGCTTCAGAGGGTGAATGCATAGATAAACTGTGGAATATCCATACAGTGGAATACTACTTGGCAATGAAAAAGAACAAACTGTTAATACCCATAACAACATGGATGAATCTTAAGGGCATTATGCTGACTAAAAAAAGACAGTTTGAAAATGTCACATTCTGTATAATTCCATTTATATGATATTTTCAAAAAGAGAAAACTGTAGTGATCAATGGTTGCTAGGGGCTGGGGGTGGGGGGTAATATGTGACTTCACTTGAGCAGCGTCAGGAGCTTGGGCATAGGAGGAGATGATGGAACCATTTTGTACCTGACTGTGATGGTCGTGATTACACAAAACTACATGTGTCTTAAAACAAAGAACCACATTCCACCACCCCCCAAAAAGTCATATTGGCTATAAAATTTTTGAATAGAATAAAATAAAAAGAAAGAAGGAAAATGATTCCAGCAAGAAGTCATTTTGACTCACGATAAGTAAGACATAACGCCCTAGAACTCTGGGACTCTTTCTGTAAGTATAACTTATTCATTTATTGGACAAGCTTACTTGTTTATTGGACAAATGTTTATTGAGGACTTGCTATGTGTCCATGTTGTTTTAGGTGCAGAGGATGAAGTACTAAACATAACAAAATGAATGGGAGCACAAATCACCATAAATATTAATTATATAGTATGTTAGATACTGTGGGGAAGGAAGTCTGAAATTGGGGGAAGATAGTGTTACCATTTTACATAGGGTGGTTGTGGAGAACAATTGAGCCATAGATACAAAAGAAAAGAAAGAGCAAGGTATGCAAATATCTTGGGGTGAATGTTGCAGGCAAAAGGGGCAATCTTAGGCGGAACTCCTCTAGTACAGTATACAAGACTGGTCAGAATAGGCCCACTCCAGTTGAAAGCAAGTGGGAAATCCCTAGAGAATCCTTCGCAGAATTGTAGGGTTAGGATGAAGAATACATTGTGAAAGCCAAGAAGCCAGCATATCCCTGTATAGAGCTTATCTGCTTTCAAGACAAAAACAAATCTCTTAGGTAAGAATCTCTTACCCAAGGCCAAGATGAAACACTTTTCTAAAAATCCCACCATTTGGAGGCATGCTTTAGGCCTAGGTAATAAAGCCTAAGATACCTAAAGACCACAGAGACTATGTCCAGGGTGAAGTGACGGCAGAGATCAGCAAGGGCATGGAGACGAGATGGGCCACTGAGATCTTCCAGTGATGTTATGGGGGCGCAGCAGTTGTGGTGGAGAAGCCAGACTGTAACCCAAATGATTCATAATTCATTTGGAACAGAGGACCAACTGTGGACGGGAGGTGATCCCCAGATTGGCTTCAAATTGAAGGTCCCCAAAGCCAAAGCATGGATGTTCAGAGAAGGGGTGGCTGGGAAAAACCCTAGGATTGAAAGAGGCCAGCAGGAAGGACAGAGGGCTGACCAGAGACAAGTCAATAAAATCCTGGGGCAGTCGTAGGATGCAAAATACTGGATAATGTGACCGGAAAGAAATTCGTGGACGCGGAAGCCTTTTTGACTTGAGGCCTGAGCGCTGCTGAAAATATACCCAGATACTGCTTCTTCACACCGCCAGGCTCCATGGCTGCTCCTTGAGTTTGTCCTGAAGATGGACAAAGCTTCAGTGAAGAGCATGAAAACTCTCATCAGTTTGCCCATCACCATCCCACTCTCTTCCTGAGCTGCAGCTCAGGGAAATCCAAAGGAACCCGTCCCCTTTAAGAACCAGTGGCTTTCAGGGACTGGCTTCCTGCCAGTATGGAAAAGTAGAACGGCAGACGTTTAAAGCCCCGTTTGAAAACTGTCATTTTTCCAACAGCCTCAGATAGGGTGATTAATCAAGAAGCAATTCCAGAGAGAAGCCATCTTCTTTACCTACTTAAATCTCCCAGGTTAAGTTGTATTTTAAGCCCCGGCTTATTTTTAGACAAGTTTGTTGCTGTTGCCTAACCCTATGTTAAAGCAATTATTGTCTGTGGGGGTCATGCAGAGTTCAGTAGAACTGAAAAACTCACAGCCTTTAGCCTTAATGGGGTGAGCAGCTCCTTCAGGGTCTTTTCCTTAAAGGGACAGAGCAGAGACAACTGTCAGGACAAAAACATATTTAACATTTGAAGAGAGGGGAGGCTGCTGCTTTTTGTGGGCCTCTAGCAAAGACCCCCCAAATCAAACAAATTAACAAAAAACTGTTAGAGTCAAGTCTCATCTTCTACACATGCCAGCACTCAAAAGATATTGTTGAATTTGTTATTTGGACTCAAGTGGGAAATTAGAAATTCAAAAAGTAGAGGGAAGAGTGTATCTTGAACACCTACTGGGTGCCAGCTGCTTGGCCCCAAGTTCCCTGAATTCCCACTTCTACTTTGCTGTAATTGCATATGCTGTTATTAAGTATGCTTTGCCGGAGAGGAAACAGATTCCATGAGGTAAGTAGTTTGCCCAAGATTCCACATTTAGTAACTGGCATAGTCAGGATTAGAACCCAGGTTGGTCTGACCATAATACGTGGACCCTTTGCGTGCTACCTCTCTAGCCCACATTCAAGCACGATAGGGTCTTAAATGTCAGGGTAACTGGGGAGGTTGACTTTCTCTTTGTTCTTTTAGATTCTAGGACTATATATGAAGATCTTTATCTCAGACACCTCTTTTTAATTTGAATTCTGTTTCTTCGGAAAATAAGAAGAACTAATACTTAGGACTCCACAAATATCAGATATTGAAGCAAAATGACTTTCCTCCTTACATACAACAGACATATATATGTAATTAAAAATTAAAGATTCAATGATCATCCCATTTTACAAAGGAGGAAGCAGAAACCTAGAAAGTTTATGTCTCTTGTTTATATATCACAGCTAGTGTGTGGAGAGCCAGAATTCAAACCAAGCATTTTGATTTGAGAGCCTACTCTTCTCTGCTGTTTGATTCAGGTACCATGCTTCCTCCCCTGACTACTAAAGCTAAGCACCTATCCCACATTTCCTCGATGAGGAACCTAAGAGTTGATCTGCAGCCTCTTTGCAGGGTGCATGAGCACTGCAAGAGAAAGGATGGAATGACCATATGAGAAGGCTCTAGACGTTCTCCTCTCCCTAGCTTCTGGGACCTGCGGTCCTTCCATGCCATGCCTGTGGTATGTTGTTTAATGGCTGTGAATTCCTTCCATTCCAGTGTCCAGGCCTCTCTGCCCATAATGCACCCTTCGCTGTCCAGGAGGAGAGTCTGTTCTTTCACCCCTTGAATCAGGACAAGGGTTGTGACTTACTGTGACCAATCCACTTCTGCCATCTTTGATTGCTGCCCACAGGCCACCAAACAAAGGAGCTGATCTAGCCTACTGGAAGAAGAGAGGCCAAATGGGAGAGAATGGAGGCATCCCAGCCAATAGCCACTGCCTCCAGCACCTATTGCCACACCTGCCAGAAGGCCTACCACCTCTTATCCTTGAGCCCAGCTTCGGCTAAATGGAGCTACTTGAGTGAACCCAGGCAAAAACCTTGGAGCTAATTCACGGAATCACAAAAAATAACAAATCATTGTTTTAAGCCACATTTTGGGGTGGTTTGTCACATAGCAAAGGCTAACAGAAGCAGAGTTCCTTGGGAGTTCAGAGCAATGGAGGGGTTCTTGGTTGACACACTTCTCTGGAGCACTCCAAAGGGTGCCCCTGTTCAATCAATGAAAATGATGCCCTCTAGAATCTTGCCTTCATTACCATAAACTCCTCCAGGGAACAAAGGATGGTTTCAGGTTTCAGGGTCTCAGGGTTTATCCTTTGGATGACATAGACAGGGCACCCAGACTATTAGACTGATAGTGTTTGAGATGTGAAAAACATATTGTTTCGATATATTTTTTTAAGCAGAAAATAAAAACTAATATTTTGTTGAACGTCTGCAAGTGTAATAACATGCCAACTAGTTACCTGCACTTCAAGACTTTCTGTGATATGTTCAACACTTACAAAATATATTTAATGTGAGCCATTGTACTTACATCAATGATATAGGATATTTCCCTTAAAAGTAGATGATCTGGGGCGTGTGAAGTTTTTAGTGGCTTGGGCGTTTTATGTGCTGATGGACCTGGGAGCTCTGTGTATTTGGCCACTAAGGTTTACTCCAGTGCCCCCAACTCTCACTGTGTTACACTCTCCTGTCCTTGAGAAGAAGATTAGTTGTGAAGTTCCTAAAACTCAAAGCACCCTATCTACCCAAGCAGTTACCAAAAAAGTCTACATCACCTGCCTTGGCCTCCCAGAGGCTCCTTGAGGCAGATCAAGGTGACCAGAGCCAGCAGAAAGTCGCAGAAAAGCAATATGGTGTTTTCTAGAGAAACGGAGCATTGTCAGGCAAAGTTTATCATGGGATACTTCAATGAAGCCATGAAGGATTCCTGAATTGTTCATTAACGAATTGGGAATTATTTAAAACCTAAATCCCCACCTGAGAAAAGGAAGCAGGGATTTCCTGAATTTCTGTGCATCAGAATCATAACCACAGCCACACATTTTACAAAAACATAGAAGCAAAAGCTGGCAGAGCAGCTTCGCAGGGAGACCAAAAGAACCCTTGCTGCCGCATTAACCCACAGAGAAGAAGCAGTCCCCAGGATGCCATCTTCAAAGAAGAGCATTAGCCATTTCCGCCTGAGTGGACCTCTCAGTTTGGTTCGGCAGGTGACCACACACACTATTTTTGTTCTCATATTCTGTCTCCAGTATTTGGGAATATCCAACCTTAATGAAGGTTCCCTAAATCCAGTTCTATGTAGCCCAAAGACTATGCTGCACGGAGGGGTCAGTCCGATTAGAGGCCGTTAGGATCATTGACTAAACTCATGAATCACTCCTACAAAGCAACTGCTTGGTGGAGAGCCCCCGTTAAGAGCCAGGATTGCTCTTAATTTAATCTAGTGCAGGCAGTCCCCTGAAGAGATGCCAAGAGGTTGTTTATGGGATGGAGAAGTAATCAATACACCATCAGAATAGAAGCCAAATAATTTAGGTCATGTTCATCTGAGGGAGGGCAGAGCTTCCAGAAAGGGCATCTACACATCTATAACCATAGTTGAGGGAGAGTGGGGGGCAGGGCGGGAGGGGGAAAGGAAGAATCGAGAAAGAATATGTTTATAATAAGGGGCATTTGAACATTTTATCCTAATCAGAACAATAAGGAAAAGTTGACAGGTTTCTTTAAAGATGTTTCCAGCCAGATCTAGTATTTGTCAGAGGTCCTCAAATGCCAGTTTTGTTTTTCCCATCCATGGTTGTACATTCTGGAGCAGGTGTTGAGTTCCTGCATTATAACTTCTCATCCATAGCTTCCTAGCTCCTGGATGGCCACTGACCCATTGCTGTTCCAGCCCAAAATGTCCATCTGTATTCAGGGACCGAATCTGCTACAAATGCCTTTGTGGGGGGGCGGGGGAGTGGGTACATACCACCATTCTAGATTGTGTTTGGACAATGAATAAGAGGAGTAAGACAGACCTGAGCATGAACTGGTGGTTTATTCGTGCATTTGATAGTTGTCTTTCTAACATGGGTGAGTGGATTGTTTCTACCCTTTCAAAAAGGCCATATTCACACATGCTAACAATTTCAGTTTTACAGAAGGGTTTAAAGTGTAAAGTAAGTCTCCCTTCTGCCTATTTTAACCCCTTTCCACATGTACTTTCCAGAGGTAACCATTACCATCAGCATTATTTTTTTAACATACATTCTTTTTTTTTAAGGGTGATCAATAATTTTTTAAAGATTTTTTATTTATTTATTTGACAGACAGAGATCACAAGTAGGCAGAGAAGCAGGCAGAGAGAGAGGAGGAAGCAGGCTCCCCACCAAGCAGAGAGCCCAATGTGGGGCTCTATCCCAGGACCCTGAGATCATGACCTGAGCAGAGGCCTTAATCCACTGAGCCACCCAGTTGCCCCATAATAAGATAACATTCTTAACACTGTTTGACACTTTGCATTATTTCCACATAACAATATAGTCTGAACCTCATGTCTTGTGAGTATGTGTAGAGCTGCTCCGTTACTTTCAATGGCCATACAGGTTTCTTTCATTTTATGTGCCTTTAGTTTGCTTCTTGTTTTTTTTTTTCTTTTCTTTTCTTTCTTTCTTTTTTTTTTTTTTTTTTTTTTCCTCCTTCTTGTTTTTGTGTTTTGTTTTGTTTTTTTTTTTTTTTTGTAAATCTTTTGAGCATCTCCAGGATTCTGAGGACAAGACGAATCCGATATGATCTTTGCCCATAAGGCTGCCCTAGTCTAGTGGAAGACACAGGAGTAGGAGAAATTAATTGATTGTTTGACTAATTGTTGTGTGGGCTACAGTGCTGACATGAATCAAGAACTAGAGAGACACCTAGGAAATGACACACAAATCTCCCTGGTGGAGATACAGACAACGTCATGGAGGTTGGGGACAGAGAAGCTCGGCGGGAGGACGTGTAGCAGAAGAAGCAGAAGAGGACTCTGCCAGAAGAGGAAACAGCCTGTGTCAAGGTGGGCCTCAGGGCAGTTGCAAGAAGGAATTGCAGGAGAAAGGGAGAGACAGATCAATCCACTGACCTCGGAGGTCTGCAGACAGAGCTGATCCTTTCTCTAAGCATCAGCATCCCCAACAAACAAACGCTCCGTCCTGCTCCTTCTTTCCCAAGACCCCCAAAGGGCTTAATACACAAACCTCGGAGAGACCATTCTCAGGCCTAAGCCAGACCTCCTGGGCACAGAGTATTTGGAGCCCTTCATGGGAGCGCGACTGGCCCCCTTGACCGTCCCCCTTCCCTCCCTCCGGGAGCCCAGGCGGAGCTGTGCACCTGCCCCTGAATTGTGTGCAAGGCAGTTGCCGCCCTGGAGCTGAGTGACACAGCAGGTGCCTTCTGCCTGCAGAGAAGTCCATATTTCAATGGAGCGTCGCCACCAAAGCTTATTATCTAGGGCAATAAAGTTTGGGATTAGGGGGATTCGGAATGATTGTGTGATTCTCCACAAAGCTTATCTTCTAATAGACCAGCTGCTTTATTAGGCTGCCCCCGCCCGCACCAGGCCCTTCCTAAAGCATCCCGAGTCCCAGGCAGCCGAAGGGGGCCTTGACGGCGGCAGTGGCAGACAGCTGGGGGAATCATATCTCCCTCAGTCTCCATCTGCGAGTGTTAAATTACGGGCGGCTTCCAGCTGGGCACACCCCGGCCCCCATCTTCCTCCCACAAAGCCCTCCCCTGCGTCAATGGCATGGCGGGCATCTGCAGAGGACACGAATTGGCCGCCCCTCCCCCACTGGTCCCCACCTCTGAACTCTGAAGGGACCAGGTTTGGATATTTGCTTGGAGTGAGGGCCAGCACTGTCACAGAGTGCAGTGCCATGGAGTGGCTGAATGGGGGGGGGGGGGGCCCCATGGAAAT
This sequence comes from Taxidea taxus jeffersonii, assembly GCA_003697995.1. Taxonomy (NCBI): domain Eukaryota; kingdom Metazoa; phylum Chordata; class Mammalia; order Carnivora; family Mustelidae; genus Taxidea; species Taxidea taxus. The sequence goes on from RCUC01168659.1 coordinate 27,681, forward strand.
TTCTTTTGCAGACAGGGCTCTGCTAGAAGTGTTCGCTATAACAAAAAAGGGGATAGGCTTGCAGAGGCAGAATCTCAAAGAAGCTGGCATGCTTACCACACTCCTGGGTATTTCCCTCCAAATAAGAAATTAATTAACCCTTCATTGTTATGGGGGTGGTCATTCCCACACCCTTCCCATCCCACTGCTGTTTCTCTTCTGGCTGGCCCAGAGCACAGGGACAGTGTCTCTACAGTCCCATGTGGTCAGCGGCACTGAGGCCACTCTCATTTCCTATCTCTCCCTGAGAGCCTCTTTTGTCCCAGTCCCTCCCAGCATATCTGGTCAGAGTAGGAGGAGCCAGAGAGGAATATGGGAGCCTGCAGATGTGTTTGAGGCATAATGAAAGTGTGGCCTTGTTTTCCTATTCTGCAAAACATGGATTCTATCACTTACTTTGCAGGGTTGTGGCAAGGATTAGAAATAAATGTGAGGCAAGTGTTGAGCCCAACATTTGGCATGAGCTCAATATGTGTTGATAATAAAATAATAGCTGTAATAATTATTGCTTTTGTGGTCATTATGTATGACCTGTAAACACATCTATTAATATGGACTCTGTAATGATCCTACTGTATGAGTGTGGGCAAGAATTATTGACTATAAATCTACCACAGTCTGAAGGGCTTGACTGTTGTGAATGAGCTTGGAAACAGAACCAGGTCCTGGAGCAGCAATGAGAGGTACCCATGTTCATCTAACCTGGGAGCTCTTTATTCATTTACTCGACATCCAAATCCTGAGCCCCCACATGTGTCAGGCACTGTTCTCGGCTTTAGAAAAACAACAGTAAATGAGAGCCTAAAAGACCTCGCCCTGTGGAACTCACATTCTTTCAGCAAGGAAAGAAAATAAAATGTAAATTTAAAAGATAATTTCAAATTGTGGTAAGCCGTATGAAGAAACTAACTGTGTGATGGGATAGAAGTTGACCGGCAGGGGGACGCCTGGGTGGCTCAGTTGGTTAAGCGGCTGCCTTCGGCTCAGGTCATGATCCCAGCGTCCTGGGATCGAGTCCCACATGGGGCTCCTTGCTCAGCAGGAAGCCTGCTTCTCCTCTGCCTCTGCCTGCCTCTCTGTCTGCCTGTGCTCGCTCCTGCGCTCTCTCTCTATCGGACAAATAAATAAATAAAAATCTTTAAAGATTAAAAAAAAAAAAAAAAGAAGTTGACTGGCAGGGTAGAGTGGGTGCCATTAAGGAGGGTAGCCAAAGAAAATATTTGAGTGAAGACCTAAGCAATGAGATGGAGGCAGACATGTAAAGATCTGGAAGAAAAGTGCTCAGGCAGAGGGAACAACAGATGCAGAGCTTCCAGGGAGAGAGAGGCAGAAAAAGAGGCCATTGTGGCCAGAGTATAGCCAGTTAGCAGAGGGGGAGGGGCTGGGGGAAGCCAAATCTCCATAGTCCTTGCAGGCTTTGGTAAGAGTTAGGACTGTGTTCTTTTATTTTCCCCCAACCTTATTGAGGTATAATTGACAAACTGTAAGATATTTAAAGTACATACTGTGGAGATTTAATACACATTTGCATTGGGAAAGAATTCCTCCTAACTAGCTAATTAGCTTGTCCATCACGCACGCACACGCACGTACAACACAGAGAGCGAAGTGAGAACATTAAAGTTCTACTCTCTTGGCAAACTAACTTCAATTTAGGATTTCATCATAATTGCCATATGAAGATGGTAGGTTTAAGTGATCCAAAGACACGATTTGATTTTTATGTTGGGAAGTTTCTTCTAGAAACTGTGTTCAGTAACAGTGTGCTTGCATGAAGAGCCTTCATAACATCAGTCAGCACAAATGTCACCACCGATCATGAAAATTCAGAAAGCCAGGACAGTAGAAGGCCTGAGCCACAAGTGACCTGGCTCCGGAAACTAATTTAAACAAGAAGCCCAAGAAAAGCCGGTGCTGAAGACAAGTTCACAAGAAGTAAAACTGTGTTGACCTTGCATTCTCTGTGTTGACGTTCCTTGCTGCTTTTGCTCTACCCAAACTAATACCTAGAGCAACTGTAAAAGCTTAAGATTTGAGAATAGCAAGAGATTATAACTGATTATCTTTTGAATTGGCTCCCTTGTCTTTGCCTGTTTTCTCTAAATCCCCGTCCCTTATACACACATTGCAAAACTTTGCCTCAACCCTTTGCTCTTACATGATTTGATGTTAACAGATTCACACAAGACAGCTGCTTTATAGGAAAGAAGATAAGTGACCCTCATCCCCTATTTTGGAAAACTACTGGGAGCATTAAACAGAGATGCATATAAGCATTGCTTATATACTTTGTAATTCTGTTACAAATTCCGGTGAGTCTGTGGTCTGCTAGGGAACCTATGGAGGGAGTAATTAAGAAAGATGAAGTTTGGTTCTGGCTCAGCTTCTAATTAGCAATAAAAACTTGGGCAAAATATTTACTCTTTCAGGTTTCAGTTTCATTTCTATTGTATGGGCATAGAATAGTACTTCTCTGAAAAGAACCCAGTCCCCTAAACATGACCAAGAATCAAATACAATTAAAAACAAAACAAAACAACTCAGCAGGGAGTCTGCTTCTCCCTCTGACCCGCTCTGCTCTCATGTTCTTTCACTCTCTCTCATTCTCTCTCTCTCAAATAAATAGATAAATTTTTTTTAAAAACCTTTTCCATAAACACCAGCTAGATATTATCCAATCTGCATACAGAATCTCTTAACAATACAAATAAGAGACACCTTATTTCCATGCCTGCTTTCTCATACTTTACACCCATTGCTAACAGTTATTGATTCCTAAATTTACCATACAACATTACAGAGCAGGAGCAGATACAAAATGAGGATTCCTCTATACTGACGTCAAGGAAATATGATTACATGATTTTGTGCCTTGGGACTATACCTTTGTTTTTTGTAATCATGATGAAATCTAGCATATATTGGGTACTCAGTATAGATATTTGCTGAAATAAAATTAACATTATCAATTGTCACTGATTTTTTTTCTTTTTTAAGTCAGAAAATTCATAGGGCCAAGCAGAATCAAATGAATGTCTAAGTCACTTAGGGTAGAGGCAAAAAGCCTGATATATCTTGAGCCCTAAAATCATGGTGGTATGACACACAACAAAGGAATTAGCGATGATACAACAATGATCTTGCACCACTCCAAAATAGCTAGATTATGGGCAACACACTTCATTTTAAGATTTTATTTATTTATTTGTTAGAGAGAGAGAGAGAGAGAGAGAGAGAGCGCGAGCACAGGCAGACAGAGAGGCAGGTAGAGGCAGAGGGAGAAGCAGGCTCCCTGCCGAGCAAGGAGCCCGATGTGGGACTCGATCCCAGGACGCTGGGATCATGACCTGAGCCGAAGGCAGCCGCTTAACCAACTGAGCCACCCAGGCGTCCCAGCACACTTCATTTTAAAAGGCAAAAAAGCCTTTTATATACCTCAGCAATAAATTCATTTAGATTTTTTAAAATCCAAAATCACTTACCCAGAAGAGAGAACCATTTCAAATAAATTATTTATTATTTACTTGTACACAAATATTTATTTACCACTTACTGTGTACCAGTGGAAAATGGTCCTGACATAGAGAAACAGGGTCTCTTGTCCTCATGAAGTTTGCATTGCATTGAGAGAATGAGAATACAAGCAAGTAACCATGGAGAAATATATATAAGGAATTTACCTCAGGAATCTTAGTGGGTGAGGGTCTACTCTAATAAAATCTCATAGGTCCATTTGAGGAGCAATTAAGAAATTAAATGTGAATGTGCTATAAAGTTAAATACACTCTAAAAATGTAACAGTTATTAATGCCCATCTTATTCCTGTGTGCTCAGATTTGAAATAAAGTGAAAAAGATCAAATTGCAGTAGTATATACATTGTGCGATTCTACTTTTGATTGTTCACTGAAAAGAAATTCTATTTAAGGACTTTCACTTTTTAAAAACACTTCTATAATGCTTGGTTTTATTTTACAAGGGACTTGTATGGCTGTTGTAATTTAAGGGTCTTTAATGCAAAAATAGTCAAGGGGATGCTCCTGGGCCTCTGTAAATACGCCTGTGTGCATTCGAAAGAATCAGAATGTGTGTAAGATGGTTGCCATTAAACACGACAAGTCTCTGCTGTATCTAGCTTGGGTAATGAGGTAGAGAGAAAAATTCATCAAGATGAACTTGGAGATAATTCCTTTAGCACAGAAGGCAGAAACATTAATTGATGGATGTGATGCCCACGCAGGACAACACATTTAGCTCCTGAACACGACAGCTTCAGTTGGCCAAAGTAAAAATGAAATGAGATGAAATGAAAGCCTCTGGAGTTTGGGACGATGGGGGAGAAGAAGAGGGGTGACCTTAGTGGGCACCAAGTATCTACTTTTCATTGATACCAGGATCTTGGTCATGATCCTTGAGGTAAAAATCAGGACAGGACCTTTCTTTCTTTTTTCTTCCTTTCTTTCACTGTCTCTTATTTATTTATTTTTCACTCAACAACTTTACTCAGGATGAAGTATAGAAAGGCAGAAAAATGTTTTACTTTTCAAGAGAAACTGTCGCCATTGGAAGACACTACGCAAATTTTTGCTGATGTTTTCTTAGGTGGGTAGGTAGTTCGAGAAACATGGTCCTGATTTTGAAGATCACAGTCAAGGTGAACCCACAGTCCATTACACTGAACCCACCCTGAGCCTCATATTACTACCGAAGAAAACAAATCTTCCTGATCCTGACGAATCCAAATTGAAGACTGCCTGCGTAGACAAATCCCAGCTTATCAATCAGGCTGCTCAGAGGAAGCTAATCCCCGGTGCCAGATCCCCTGCTCCCCAGCCTGCCTGGGATTCACTGCTCACTCTTTTACTCCACACTTCTCTTCTTGGAGGAGTACACAGGTTACCCAGATGCTGTGGCCATTTTAGACAAACAGGCGACCCCAACAATCAGAAAGAAAATAGGTAAAGGTGAGAAGGATGCCTGGAGTGTTTCTTAGCCGGATTCAAGATCCTTCCACTCCCCACAGACAATTTGCATTTACCTGAAACACCAACAGGATCCTAAGGGAAAGAGAGGGAGGCAGAGCCTTGCAGATAGGCAGATCTGGGTTCAGCTTCGGATACGGCTATTAACTGTGCATCCGCGGCCAGTTTACTGGACCTCCTGCAGCCTCAGTGTTCTCTTCTGTGCACTGGGCATAATGATACCTGCCTCAGGGGATGACATGAGGATGACACAAGAAAACATAAGTAAGCATTTGGCGTAACCCGCCATATAGTAAGCACTCCATGCTTGCAAGTATTATTACTGGGACAAAGACAGTTAAATTCTGAGTTGAAGCTCGAAGGGATTTGGTGTAATTGGCCAAGGAAAATCCTCAAATATGGAACTCTTCCAGAATGCACGGGAAGGAATTGGAAAAATGGGTATTTTCATCTGTGCGGCTAAATCGCAGTTCCACAAATGTATTGAAAGCTTGGGGTGAAATTACATAATTTCTCAGAATTCCAACATCCTTGTCTTTCAATGGGTAATATTTATGTCCTAATCCCAGTGAGCTCACAGATCATACAGGCCTACCTCAGTACATCACATACAATAAGCACTGATTTCAACAGCCCAGGGTAGGTGAAAGGATATCCCAGTTTTCACTAGCTTCCCTCAAAGGATGTGATAGAGGATTTAAATACTCGATTCACTGCAGTATTTACTCATTCCTTATTCTCTCCCACTCACTTAGTTTATGCCCGCAGCTGCTCTAAGCCTATCTCCTCGAAAACTCCTGAAAAACTAAACTGCCACCTTCACCAGTAGCAGCAAGGCATTCTTCTACCCTTCTGTCAGGATTTTAATGATTAGTTCTGTACTTAGTCCCTTTACCAGCTGAAAGAATCCCTCCTCTTTGGGAGGGAGGAACTAGGGGAAAATTGAGACAGAGATAGATCACAGGTGTCTTTCTGTTAAGCTAGAACTCTATGAACATCAGAAATGTGCATTCGATTCCATCCGTCTCATAAGGCTCTTGTGAAAATTAAATGACATAACGTATCTAAAATCTAAGCAAAGTACCTGAACATAGCAAGTGCTCAATAAATTATTACTGTTATCACTGTTACTTGGGGACTGAGGATGGTTCATGCTCAGCAAATAGGACACCTTAGTATAAGAAACATGCTGCAAAGTTAGAACGCATACCCCAGAGTTCAACCTTCTTCACAGGTACCGGGCTGACAACTCTTCTATTGATGCTTTGCCTTTTTAGACCTAATAGACCTACTTGCCATTCCTTAGCTGACCTCTTTGCAAAAGACCCTTTGCCTTCCTAGGGAACCTATCAGATATTTAATTTCCCTGGTTCCCCCTGTCAGAATGATCTGACTGTCACTGTCACCCTGGAATTCTGCACTTTATATTATATCACCATATGTTCAGCAAAGATCTCTAAACATGAGTAGTCATTGGATTTTCCTGTCATAAGAATATTTTCTATCAAATCTTCTGGGTCTACACCCATGGAGCCAGACTTCTATTTTGTACTTCAAGCAAAATGAGTGAATAGCACAGAAAGGTCCAGGCTACTACATGCCTAAATGCATGCTTCTTAAATGGCCTGCCCAAACAATGACCTATCCACATGCAAACAAACCTTAGAATTAACCAGTAGAATGTTTACTTACCTGCCTTGTTTTCCTTCAAGTGTTTTCTAGTAATATTGTTAGGAATTGGTCACATAGTAACAGATATCGTTGATTAGGGACCTCCCCCTCCCCATGCCCTCACACGTACTTTTAAAAATCAAGCTCTGGTTTTGCAGGGGTTTATTGATATCGTCCAGCTCTGACAGCCCGAGTTCCACTGTAAGACCTGTTAGGAGGTGAAATGGACTTAGTAATGCCTTTGACTTGCATTACTCAGCCAGACTGCAGAGTCTATCAATTATCCTAGCGTTGACAGTCAGGTGAATTAATTGATGCATTTGACAAGGACAGCTGTTACCCTATGTTGTTCTGACAGCTGGTTTTGATATCAGAAATTTGTCAACCTCCCCTTCATGGGAGCGGTGGGAGGGATGGTTGAGTGAATCAGGAGAGGACGTTTCAGAATTTTCTCCCCACTCTCAGCAGCTGCGGATTGTCCTCCTCCTAAATAGAATCGCTGACGTCCTTAACCTGAGCGTCCCTGCACATGTCAGACGTCACAGAACGACAATCTACCCTGAATGGGGCTGACAAAATGAGAAAAAGACCCAGAAAAGTTGACGAAGTTATTCGCCCTGAACTGGGAGTCCTTTGGTAATGATTTCGTGTGCCCTCGGAGACCAGTTAGACTCCCTGGGCTCTGCTCTCCTGGGTCTGTCTATTCATCAGGCAGGATTGGAGTTTCATCCTGAACTGTACATAAGGTGGCTTTGGCTGCAGGTCACACCTGTGGCAGGTTCTACTCACCTGTATTTGAGATGTTCCAGATGGAAAGATATAAATAATAAATGACTTTTAAGGTCTTTTCAACTTTTTCAACTACAAGATTCTGTGATTCTAAAGCTTTTTGTAGCTTCTACAGCAACTTTGTGGGATTCTTCTCACCAAGCAACTTGGGCTAGTGGGGAAAAAAGAAAAGAACAGGCTCACCTACTGACCTGGGTGACAATGAAGAAGTCACACCTTTCTCTGGACTCTTGCAAGCTGCCTACAAGATGGGAAAAGTGGCCATTGTGCAGCCTTCAAGTACAATTTTCCAAGATAAGGCGGCTTGTAAGATTGAGGCAGAAATTTGAACTCTTTGGGAGATAAGCACAGTTAACCCAAGCCATTACTTGTACATTCCTCCTGGGGTTGTGCTGGGTGAAAAAGAAGAACCAAAGTGCTGATTTCATTGGGACGCTCTTAGGCCAGGTGTTAATAACGCTATGCTACGGGCATTTGGTATAACTAGTCTCAGACATTAATGCTGACCATGTGAGTTAACAACTCAGTAGATCTGCCATTGTCCGGGGTTGAGCAAGAAGTGCTGAGCAGTAAATGTAATCCACAATCCATAAAATTAAGCCTGGTGGAGAAATGCAGTTCAAGGACATTTAAAACAGTTAAGCAAGAGGAAAAGCAAAACTGATGTTCAGTTACATTTTCTGGGTGGCATGTTGGGCTCATGGTGTGGAAGTGACCCTTTGAAAAGGTTAATGGCAAAGCAACTGCCTCTACCATTAGTGAGAAGCTGGGCCTTTCCCTGAGGACGTTATTTGGTCTTTGAGGAGCTTGTAGAAGGTGTTTCTAGAAACTGTCTGCTGTGGATTCCCTCTCAACCGCTGAACATGCCATGCCATTAATCACACTTCTGAGCTCTCTGTTCCTCTTCATAAAAAGATTGTTGGGTTCCTTGTTTTCTGCCCTCATTACTCCCCCCTGTTTCACCCTCCATTTCCCAAAGGTTCTACTGTGAGAGCATTGTTGGGGGCACAAGGAGGGGTCCGAGAGCATAGGAGACAGGAGAAGCAGATACTCTCAGCAGCAAAATCTATCTGCAAGCCCATTATGCCCAAACAGCCTTCCAAGCTTGGACCCATATGACGATGTCCATGCCAGATGATTTTGAATCTTTTTCTTAAATAGTTCTGCTGTCATGAAACTCCCCACTCCTCATGCGTCCCTCTTTAGGTTTATAAGGCTCTGAATAATAAATTATTTATCTTAAATTGACCTGAAATATTTCCTCCCCTAACTTCCACCATGAACTAAAGCTCTAGATTTCTGGTACCATATGAAATGAACCATCTTCGCGTACCAACACTTTGAAAATAGCTAACCCAAGGCTCATGAGCAGAGATGAATCCAAGTCCTGTGAGACCTGAAGCTTATGTAATTTGAAAGGCTCTCTTTAAGAAAAATGACCCAAGATTACTGATTTTTAAAAAAGTTAGGTGCAAAAATAAATATTTATTTTGAATAAGAAAATAAATTGTAACAAACTATACATTTTTAAAAACTGACAACCCGAATATCACAACCTCCAGAAAAGGAACATAATTTTATAAATAAATTGCCCAATAAACCTCTGTGATGTTGTGGTTTTTTTTTTTTTAAGATTTTATTTATCTTTAAAAGATAAATAAGAGAGAGAGCAGGAGAGAGCAGGAGCGAGCACAGGCAGACAGAGAGGCAGGCAGACGCAGAGGGAGAAGCAGGCTCCCTGCTGAGCAAGGAGCCCAATGTGGGACTCGATCCCAGGACCCTGGGATCATGATCTGAGCCGAAGGCAGCCGCTTAACCAACTGAGCCACCCAGGCATCCCAACATTGTGGTTTTTAATAAGAAATGCATATTTGATCTTTGTCCCCATTTCTGGCATAGAGGGTCTATAA
>RCUC01168660.1:0-53586 GCA_003697995.1 Taxidea taxus jeffersonii
ACAGTACCCCCTCTCCCCCCAAATGTGCCACTTTGGTGTGCAGATTATTTTGACCTTAAGGACCCTGAGACTCTGGTGGGCACAAGAGAAATATTTATCCCTCCCTTAACCACACAGAAAAATCTAAATTGGGAGTCTTTCCCAGAATAAGGGTTATTAACAGAGGTAAATTTTATCTGAGTGCCTCATCTGTATGGTAGGGCAAACATCTAATCACCAAACTTCTGGTCCTTTTGCCCTATGAAATGCATTCCTTTCCTCTAAAATCCCAGACCCCTACCCCTTTAGTTCAGAATGACATGTATACTTCATTTTGCCTGTCTTTGGAATTCCCATGCCTATGCGGATTCCCCTTACATATGCCTATTAAATTTTATTTTCTCCTGTTAATCTGTCTCACGTCAATTTCTCAGTCCAGAAATTTTCGTTCCCTAACATTATCAAAGTTTTCATGCCAACCCCCCTATTGGACTGATGATAGCTTATCTATTTATTGGCTGTCATTCAGTCAGGGGCTCACTCCTCTAGCACAACCAGCTTTAGTTGACAAGATGAAGTGGCCAGAAACATGACCACTTAAGCTTAAGAAAAAAGCTAGAGTTGCCTTGCTAAGTCTGGGTCGCTGAACACGACACATGCCTTCGGGAAGGGATGAAGCAGGCATGTAAAAGATACTACCTCCCCTCCAGAGCCTTCTCCTAAACACAATTAATCTTTGTCTCCTTAGTTCTTTCTTTGCACTTTCTTTGCCTGGAAAATTATGAAACTCTAAAGGAGAAAGATATGTCAAAACACTTTTATTCTTTCCAGTGTACATCTTGTAGGAGAGATGATAAAAAAAAATTGTTGAATCAATGTAAGAATCAAAGATTTTATTAGATTCACCCATATATTATATATATTTTTTGTAATGTAATCTTATAATTCTTATGATCTCTTAATCATTCAGTACAGAATTAAATATTCTTACAGTATTATCCTATGTGTAGCCCATTTCTCTGCCATTCCATTCTATCTATCCATAAATCTGATTGAGAAAACTGGAGGGTAAAACCCCGAAATGTTTTTTTTTACTGGGGTTATCCCCACAATACTTAGTGCTTATTAAGTTTACATGCACAGTTTACTTTCACTTTAGGGCATTAATCTGGCAATTAAGTCTACGTAAGGAATATCTGGCAGATCATAGATAGACAAAGTCTGAAATATATTAACTTACATCCTTTAGGTCAGCATTTGTGGTATGACAATACTTGTTGAGCTTTTCTCTTGGTCACAAACAGAGATTTGCTTTGTCTACTTCAAATAAGAGAAGCTGCACTATTAGAGTTAAGTAGAGTAGAAGTAGGAGAGAAAGGAGCCTCACAAAATTATGTTAGGACTCTCAACAGAGCAGAGGTCCAGATACAGTAAAATACCTCTAGTAAAGGGTTAGGTTCACATCATCACTATTTGTGACTTTCATGCTCGTGCTTCATTACTAATATGACTTTGCTTTTTCTTCTCCCATTTACACTTCCCTTCTTATTCTTCCCACTACAAAATTGCCTTCCTTATCCTCTTCTCTATCACTAGGGTGGACCATACAATTTAAGATCAGAATCAGAATGAATTCTTTCATTGTAAAAAAAAGTTCTGGTAATAATTTCGCTGGGTCCAACAAACATAAACTTGCATCATTCTAGAAACACAGGAAATTCAGTAACTCTGTTATCTGCCTCCTAGTTTATGCTCATCCTAGCTCTCAGTTTCTGCTTCCATATAAGTTTAGCTTACTAGGGGTGACAAATGCCTCAGGGGTCCGTATAGCCTCCACTCATTGCTTCCAGGCCAATAACATGGTCAGTCTCAGCAAGCCCCAAGTGGGCATGTGGGGAGGGAACAAACATGTGTGGGGAGGGAAAATCTTGCTCATGGAGAACATTAGAGAATTAGGTTTAATGTACCAGCAGGGGCTGTGAAACACCTTCGGGAATGAATCTTACAGATGCTGGACCCAGGAAGTCGAATATATAGCTAGTGGGCATTCTGGGAAGGTCACCTAAAGCCAAGTCTACTACACAAGTTGGATGGTTCCTTAAAGCAATGACACAATGGTTGCCTACAGTAAATGAGGGTGGAGATGCTAGAACTACTGTGGCAGAATATGAGGCATGTGTCAAAAAGAAAGATCACACTATTAGAATGGGCTTACTACATAAAACGAGAGAATGTGCTATCTGAACATGTTTTCCAGGAGAGCCCACAGGATACTACTTTCTCAAAAGCAATGGTATCAGAGGAAGAATAGGTGTTCAACATCACTGGCCACTAGGAAAATGCAAATTAAAGGCACAAGAAGTTCTAGTTCAAGATGGCGACATAGGAAGATCCAGAATTCACCTCCTCCCATGGACAAGTCTCAATTACTTAAAATAAATTTGGAAACAAGTCCCTTTTCACACTCATACTACCATCTTCTGATTAAATTGCCTCTTTCAAAGCTACTCTTCCACCCCCATTTTCTACAATTATTTTTTTTTTAACTTTATTTAAGCTTTATTTAAACATATAATGTAACCCCACCACCCTCTCCCAACCCATCTTCTCCCCACCCCCCTCAGTTTGTTTTATGACATTAAGAATCTCTTTTGGTTTGTCTCCCTCCTGATCCCATCTTCTTTCATTTTTACTTTTCCTACCACCTTAACTCCCACCCCCGTTGCATCTCCACTTCCTCATATCAGGGAGACCATGTGGTAGTTGTCTTTCTCCAGTTGACTTATTTCGCTAAGCATAATACGCTCTAGTTCCATCCATGTCGTCGCAAATGGTAAGATTTCATTTCTTTTGATGGCTGCATAGTATTCCATCGTATATATATACCACTTCTTCTTTATCCATTCATCTGTTGATGGACATCTAGGTTCTTTCCATAACTTGGCTATTGTGGACATTGCTCCTATAAACATTCGGGTACACGTGCCCCTTTGGATCACTACGTTTGTATCTTTAGGATAAATACCCAGTAGTGCAATTGCTGGGTCATAAGGTAGCTCTATTTTCAATTTTTTGAGGAACCTCCATGCTGTTTTCCAGAGTGGTTGCACCAGCTTGGATTCCCACCAACAGTGTAGGAGGGTTCCCCTTTCTCCACATCCTCGCCAGCATCTGTCATTTCCTGACTTGTTCATTTTAGCCATTCTGACTGGTGTGAGGTGGTATCTCATTGTGGTTTTGATTTGTATTTCCCTGATGCTGAGTGATGTGGAGCACTTTTTCATGTGTCTGTTGGCCATCTGGATGTCTTCTTTGCAGAAATGTCTGTTCATGTCCTCTGCCCATTTCTGGATTGGATTATTTGTTCTTTGGGTTTTGAGTTTGCTAAGCTCTTTGTAGATTTTAGATACTAGCCCTTTATCTGATATGTCATTTGCAAATATCTTTTCCCACTCTGTCAGTTGTCTTTTGGTTTTGTTGACTGTTTCCTTTGCTGTGCAAAAGCTTTTGATCTTGATGAAGTCCCAATAGTTCATTTTTTCCCTTGCTTCCCTTGCCTTTGGCGTTGTTCCTAGGAAGAAGTTGCTGCAGCTGAGGTCGAAGAGGTTGCTGCCTGTGTTCTCCTCAAGGATTTTGATGGATTCCTTTCTCACGTTGAGGTCCTTCATCCATTTTGAGTCTATTTTCATGTGTGGTGTAAGGAAATGGTCCAATTTCATTTTTCTGCATGTGGCTGTCCAATTTTCCCAACACCATTTGTTGAAGAGGCTGTCTTTTTTCCATTGGATATTCTTTCCTGCTTTGTCGAAGATTAGTTGACCATAGAGTTGAGGGTCTATTTCTGGGCTCTCTATTCTGTTCCATTGATCTATGTGTCTGTTTTTGTGCCAGTACCATACTGTCTTAATGATGACAGCTTTGTAGTAGAGCTTGAAGTCGGGAATTGTGATGCCACCAACTTTGGTTTTCTTTTTCAATATTCCTTTGGCTATTCGAGGTCTTTTCTGGTTCCATATAAATTTTAGGATTATTTGTTCCATTTCTTTGAAAAAATTGGATGGAATTTTGATAGGCATTGCATTAAATGTGTAGATAGCTTTAGGTAGCATAGACATTTTCACAATATTTATTCTTCCAATCCATGAGCATGGAACATTTTTCCATTTCTTTGTGTCTTCCTCAATTTCTTTCATGAGTACTTTATAGTTCTCTGAGTATAGATTCTTTGCCTCTTTGGTGAGGTTTATTCCTAGGTATCTTATGGTTTTGGGTGTAATTGTAAATGGGATTGACTCCTTAATTTCTCTTTCTTCTGTCTTGTTGTTGGTGTAAAGAAATGCAACTGATTTCTGTGCATTGATTTTATATCCTGACACTTTACTGAATTCCTGTACAAGCTCTAGCAGTTTTGGAGTGGAGCCTTTTGGGTTTTCCACATATAGTATCATATCATCTGCAAAGAGCGATAGTTTGACTTCTTCTTTGCCGATTCGGATGCCTTTAATTTCTTTTTGTTGTCTGATTGCTGAGGCTAGGACTTCTAGTATTATGTTGAATAGCAGTGGTGATAGTGGACATCCCTGCTGTGTTCCTGACCTTAACGGAAAAGCTCTCAGTTTTTCTCCATTGAGAATGATACTTGCCGTGGGTTTTTCATAGACGGCTTTGATAATATTGAGGTGTGTGCCTTCTATCCCTACACTTTGAAGAGTTTTGATTAGGAAGGGATGTTGCACTTTATCAAATGCTTTTTCAGCATCTATTGAGAGTATCATATGGTTCTTGTTCTTTCTTTTGTTAATGTACTGTATCACATTGATTGATTTGCGGATGTTGAACCAACCCTGCTGCCCTGGAATAAATCCCACTTGGTCGTGGTGAATAATCCTTTTAATGTACTGTTGGATCCTATTGGCTAGTATTTTGGTGAGAATTTTCGCATCTGTGTTCATCAAGGATATTGGTCTGTAATTCTCTTTTTTGATGGGATCCTTGTCTGGTTTGGGGATCAAGGTGATGCTGGCCTCATAAAATGAGTTTGGAAGTTTTCCTTCCATTTCTATTTTTTGGAACAGTTTCAGGGGAATGGGAATTAATTCTTCTTTAAATGTTTGGTAGAATTCCCCTGGGAAGCCATCTGGCCCTGGGCTTTTGTTTGTTTGGAGATTTTTGATGACTGTTTCAATCTCCTTACTGGTTATGGGCCTATTCAGGTTTTCTATTTCTTCCTGGTTCAGTTTTGGCAGTTTATATGTCTCTAGGAAAGCATCCATTTCTTCCAGATTGTCAAATTTGTTGGCATAGAGTTGCTCATAATATGTTCTTATGATTGTTTGTATTTCTTTGGTGTTGGTTGTGATCTCTCCTCTTTCATTCATGATTTTATTTATTTGGGTCCTTTCTCTTTTCTTTTGGATAAGTCTGGCCAGGGGTTTATCAATCTTATTAATTCTTTCAAAGAACCAGCTCCTAGTTTCATTGATTTGTTCTATTGTTTTTTTGGTTTCTATTTCATTGATTTCTGCTTTGATCTTTATTATTTCTCTTCTCCTGCTGGGTTTAGGCTTTCTTTGTTGTTCTCTCTCGAGTTCCTTAAGGTGTAGGGTTAGGTTGTGTATTTGAGACCTTTCCTGTTTCTTGAGATAGGCTTGTATCGCTATATATTTTCCTCTCAGGACTGCCTTTGCTGTGTCCCACAGATTTTGGACCGTTGTGTTTTCATTATCATTTGTTTCCATGGTTTTTTTCAATTCTTCTTTAATTTCCTGGTTGACCCATTCATTCTTTAGAAGGATGCTGTTGAGTCTCCATGTATTTGTGCTCTTTCCAAATTTCCTCTTGTGATTGAGTTCTAGCTTCAGAGCATTGTGGTCTGAAAATATGCAGGGAATGATCCCAATCTTTTGATACCTGTTGAGACCTGATTTATGACCCAGGATGTGATCTATTCTGGAGAATGTTCCATGGGCACTAGAGAAGAACGTGTATTCTGTTGCTTTGGGGTAGAATGTTCTGAATATATCTGTGATGTCCATCTCGTCCAGTGTGTCATTTAAGACCTTTATTTCCTTGTTGATCTTTTGCTTGGATGATCTGTCCATTTCAGTGAGGGGTGTATTAAAGTCTCCAACTATTATTGTATTCTTGTCAATGTGTTTCTTTGATTTTGTTATTAATTGGTTTATATAGTTGGCTGCTCCCATGTTAGGGGCATAGATATTTAAAATTGTTAGGTCTTCTTGTTGGACAGACCCTTTGAGTATGATGAAGTGTCCTTCCTCATCTCTTATTGTAGTCTTTGGCTTAAAATCTAATTGATCTGATATAAGGATTGCCACCCCAGCTTTCTTCTGATGTCCATTAGCATGGTAAATTGTTTTCCACCCCCTCACTTTCAATCTGGAGGTGTCTTCAGGTCTAAGATGAGTTTCTTGTAGGCAGCATATGGATGGGTTTTGTTTTTTTATCCATTCTGAAACCCTGTGTCTTTTGACTGGGGCATTTAGCCCATTTACATTCAGGGTAACGAGAGATATGAATTTAGTGCCATTGTATTGCCTGTATGGTGATTGTTACTGTATAATGTCTCTGTTCCTTTCTGGTAATACTTTTAGGGTCTCTCTTTGCTTAGAGGACCCCTTTCAATATTTCCTGTAGAGCTGGTTTGGTGTTTACAAACTCTTTCAGTTTTTGTTTGTCCTGGAAGCTTTTAATCTCTCCTTCTATTTTCAATGATAACCTAGCTGGATAAAGTATTCTTGGCTGCATGTTTTTCTCGTTTAGTGCTCTGAATATATCATGCCAGTTCTTTCTGGCCTGCCAGGTCTCTATGGATAAGTCTCCTGCCAATCTAATATTTTTACCATTGTACGTTACAGACTTCTTGTCCCGTGCTGCTTTCAGGATTTTCTCTTTGTCGCTAAGACTTGTAAATTTTACTATTAGATGGCGGGGTGTGGGTCGGTTCCTACTGATTTTGAGAGGTGTTCTCTGCGCCTCCTGGATTTTGATGCTTGTTCCCCTTGCTATGTTAGGGAAATTCTCTACAATAATCCTCTCCAGTATACCTTCTGCTCCTATTTCTCTTTCTTCTTCTTCTGGAATCCCAATTATTCTAATGTTGTTTCGTCTTATGGCATCACTTATCTCTCGAATTCTCCCCTCGTGGTCCAGTAGTTGTTTGTCTCTCTTTTGGTCAGCTTCTTTATTCTCTGCCATTTGGTCTTCTATATCACTAATTCTGTCTTCTGCCTCATTTATCCTAGCAGTAAGAGCCTCCATTTTTGATTGCACCTCATTAATAGCTTTTTTTATTTCAACTTGATTAGACTTTAGTTCTTTTATTTCTCCAGAAAGGGTTTTTATTTCTCCTGACAGGGTTTCTTTAATATCTTCCATGCCTTTTTCGAGCCCGGCTAGAACCTTGAGAATCGTCATCCTGAATTCCAGATCTGACATATTACCAATGTCTGTATTGATTAGGTCCCTAGCCTTTGATACTGCCTCCTGCTCTTTTTTTTGTGGTGAGTTTTTCCGCCTTGTCATTTTGTCCAGATAAGAATCCGCTGTTCTCCTTGTTAAGTGAACTTGGTCTTGGCTGTATTTCTTTGATCTTCTGGGGGAAGGGCCTGTTGTAGTGATTCTCAGGTGTCTTTGCCCCAGGCGGAATTGCACCGCCCTTACCAGGGGCCGGGCTAAGTAATCCTCTCAGGTTTGCTTGCAGGAGCTTTTGTTCCCTGAACGCGCTTTCTGTAGCGTTCTGGAGGACGGGAATGACAATGGTGGCCTCCCAATCTCCGGTTCAGAGGAGCCGAGAGCTAGGGTCCCCAGTCTTCAGTGTGCCTTCAGAGAAAAGCGTTTAATCCCTCGTCTCCCTAGCCCACGTTTGCGCCGGAGACCGCGCGCGCCCTCCCGCAGACACCGCGCGCCCGCAGACCCATTCTCTACAATTATTTACACTCAAAAGCTCATGTCCTTGTTTCCTGTAGCAATGTCCAATTGTCCTTGTAATTCAACTTCCTAATCTCTAGAATCGATTTCTTCTTTTCCTTTTCCAATGTTGATTCTAGTGTAGACCCTGTTTACTTTGAAGGTCTTTAACTTATCTCTCCTCCAATTTCGTTTTATTAGAAATTGGCAGTTTAAAAGGTAATCACTAATAAAGCAATGCTTATGATCTGCAAAATGTTAGCCTTTGCGTACCTCTGACTATATATACATCATGACCCATTTATGCCAGTCTCTGAGTTCAGGCAATATCTGACCAACAATTTTTTAAAAGATTTTATTTGAGAGCACGAGCAGGGGAGGGGGGAAGGCAGAGAGGAGAGAGAGGGACAAGCAGACTCAGAGCCCAACATGGGGCTCCATCCCATGACCATGAGATCATGACCTGAGCCAAAATCAAGAGCCAGAGGCTCGACCAGCTGAGCCACCCAGATGCCCCCTGATCAGCATTTAAAAATATGTTTGGGGATGCCTGGCTGGTTTAGTCAGTAGAGCATGTGACTCTCTCAGGTTTGTAGGTTTGAGCCGCACATTGGGTTTAGAGATTACTTAAAAATAAAAACTTAAATTTTTTTTCTTTAGAGGACTAAAAAGAAATAAAGGACAAAAGAATACAAAACCTCTATTTTTCCTTTTGTCAGAAATTATTAACCTAATAAATAAAAATGTTCAAAAATCTGTGAAAGTGTTTTTTGAAATGGTTTTATCATTTTTTAAAGCCAGAATTGTTTCTTTCTGCTTTTGTAATAATTCCATTTCCTGACTCACATGGTCAGATTTCTTCAGATCTCTCCAATTTTTGCTTCAACTCACACCTCACTACTGAAATACTAGATTTGAAATCTCTTCTACCCACAGGAGTATACTTTTTTATTATCACTTTAAATTGAACCACGTGGATAATTTCCCCCTTTGAAATAGAAGAAAATATAAAAGGAAACATCTAGTCACTTGAGACAGAACTCTTGGTTCTAAAACCAAGGCTTTCAAAAACACAAGTGTTGGCGAGGATTTGGAGAAAAAGGAACCCTTCTGTACTCTTGGTGAAAATGCAAACTGATGGAGCTACTGTGTAAAACAGTATGGAGGATCCTCAAAAAATTTAAAATAGAATTACCATACAATGCAGTAATTGCACTCTTGCATATTTACCCAAAGTATACAAAAACATTAGTCTGAAAGGAAAAATGCACCCTTGTTTATTGCAGGATTACTTACAATAGCTAAGTTACTAAAGTAGCCCAAATTACTGAAGTAACCCATAGAATGGATAAAGAAGAGGTGGTACATATATACAATGGAATATTATTCATTCACAAAAAAGGAAATCTTGCCACTTGCAACAACATGGATAAATCTAGAGTAAAATGCTAAGCGAAATAAATCACTCAGAGAAAGACAAATACCATATAATTTCACTCCTGTATGAAATTTAATAAACAAAACAAGCGAACAAAGGAAAAAAAAGATACAAACTAAAAAACAACTCTTAACTCTAGAGAACAGATGGTTACCAGAGGGGAGGTGGATGGAGGGATGGGTCAAAGAGTTGAAGGGGATTAAGAGTACACTTATGTTGATGAGCACTGGTTGATGTACAGAATTGCTGAATCACCTGATTATACACCCGAAGCTAATATAACATTGTATGTTAACTATACTGGAATTAAAATAAAAATAAAAAATGCACAAGAGAGCTTGTGCTCTCTCTCTCAAATAAATAGCATTTAAAAAAAAGATTTCTCTTCCTTTCTCTGGTTTGGTGGTAGATGTACACCTCCTGAAATTACTTTCCTCTTAATTATATGTCAATCTCATATAATTTTAACATGAATGATTTGCAGGTAAATTTGGCTAGTATTTAACAAACATGAGAACAATAATATTTTGTTAATATTTTATTTTTTAGAGCTCAGTTGTGAAGCAATCATTTTGAGCACTTAAATAAACCTTTATGTAAAAGTCTGGAGAATTTATTTCAAATATACTCCAAATATTTAAACAATGCATAAACCTTTAATAAATATTAACATCTGAAAATAAATTAACCACATAAACATTTCACATACACTAAAACACTTAAATAATGCTAAACTATCAAAGCTAATGTTAGATCTTTCAAAAATGATAATAGAAGTGACTTTGTCTTATGCATTTTTAATTCAAAACTGTACATGGATGCAATGATATCATAAAGACCCCAACAATGACAACTTTCAACACTGCATATTTTTTCAATTTTACACTATTTCTTGCATAAAGCAATATCTGACAACAGATCTAGATTTACTGATACAGCTTGACAGTGGTAATCTATCAATTTACCAAACATGCCAAACTAACTTTTTAAAGTAATAGATTTTTGCTCCAATTTTCAATTTTCCTAATTTTATAGATACATGTGATAAAAATTTCAATTTCATTAACTATAAGGCTAGAAAAAGTAAACTTTTTCCAACATATAAGGTCATTTTGAAGAAAATAAGGATAGACTTTAATATTTATAATAGTGACTGATTAATTGTAATCGACTAGAGTACTAGATCTGAGACATTTATAATTCCCTAAGAATTATACCAGTACCTTGTTTATTTCAGTCATGTTATTTGTTACTCTTCATGCAAAACTGTTATAAAAAGTTATGTCTATATATTGATAATAAAAAACTATTAAAATGTAGCAACCTTTTTCTCAATGCTTCAAGACTTCATATAAACTATGCAAATCAATATTGCTGATGTTTTAATGTAATCTTTTAAATTATATACTTGACAAATTCTTTAAAAGAGAAATTATAATCATAAAATTTTCATTTTCCTACATAAAACTATTTCCTTCTATAAAATATCTGTCAATCCATAAAAGATTGAAAGCAATCTTTATAATATGATAAATTAAAAAAATGTTCCTATTCACTTAAATAGGGGGCATGAGCCCTGTACATTAATTATTCTGTCCTGATACAGGATTTTCCTCTGGTGAAAAAGAATTCCAGGAAAAAATACAAGTTCTCCATGCCCGTTTACCTTGCCAACAATTTAAAGGAGTAAAATGAAGATTCTAGTCGCAGTTTTGACAGGTAAGAAATGAAAAGTCTCCCAGTCCCAAATTAAATAGTGATTACATTAAAAATTTGGCACTGTCAAATTAGACAGAGATTAAGCTGTAGTGAAAAAAGAAACAAGGTCTATAACAGGCATTTTAAATATGCTAAGAGAAAAGTCAATTAATTATGCCTTGCTACCTACCAAAAACACTGGTTAAAAGAAGTCTCAGTAATACAACACATTATATCACCTTTTCTTTTGTAATGAAAATGGCTATTAAATATATTAATCCTAGTTATAATGGAATAATTTCTTAAAACTTATTTTCTTTCTTTAATACTAAGGTAAAATACATTTTGGAAATCTGCATGGAATGTCCCCAACAAACTGGTTCCTTAACTTTAGCAGTGTCTGCGTCATACAGTTTTATTCATTCTTTCAACCACATGAAACAAACATGATCCCTCAAAATATAAAAACAAGTCTGGTCTTCTGTTACATTAAATAATGAGCTCAACCATTTAATATAAAACAACATACTTTTTTGGGTTTCTGTTAACAGGGCAAAACAAATTATTCATAGGGAAAAGTACTAAATGACTAAGATAGGTCTTTTTTGGGACAGAATTCACCCTTATATCCCTCTGCTACCAGTAATGTCTTACCTGCTCTAAACCATTCAAGGTTCAAGTTCACTACTACAAATGCAGACATTTTCCAGTTTTCGTCATAGATTTTTCTTTTAACATTGTTTTTAGGATGCTTTAAACAATTAGTTTCACAACTATTATTTCAAATTTATGTTTACAATTCATAGCCCATATTCAATAAGGCCATGGCTTTTATACTTTTTTGGATCACAGACCACTTAAGATTTTAACAAAAGCTCTCTCCAGAAAGATAAATAATTACATATCCAGTTCTGCTAGCAATTCAAGGGTTTCTAGGCCCCAATGACATCTGCTTAGGATAAAAATCTTTGTAAAAAGAGAAGAAATCAAACAACAGATTTATTTTATATTGCAAAGGTTTAATATTAAAAAAATAGAGAAATCTATTTTAGGTATTGAACAAATTTTTTTGTGTGTGTGATTGATCAGGCAAAATTAAAATATTTACAAAGGAAGGAATTTTTGTTATTAGTCTTAGCTAATCTTATAACCTTGTGAGATTTATAAGAGTATTAGCTAGTAAATATATATTAACTGGAGGAGTTAATGTTCATACTTGAGGGCAAAGTTTATTAGGATCTATCAGTAAAGAAAAACATACAAAAAAGGGTAGTATTTTCTAGTACTACTGATATACCATGAACAGATCCTCAGATTCAGGTAGATCATTTGTAAGATACCATCAGTGATCAATGTATGCAACACAGTTGCACATAGCTATTAAGAAGTCATTTTTGGTATGCATTACAAGCATGTACCCAAATAACCAAAGGACTACAATTCAAAATTTCTAGAGCAAATGCAATTAATGGCTTTTACCTTATAGTTAAAAGCTTACAATAGATTTTAATACTTTAAGTCATTAAAGATTGGTTGACTTCAAAGTATATTTGAAAGTATGTAAATATGTAATATGAATGGGTAAGAAACAAAAGGTAATTATGGCAATGTCAACTTTTTAATCCAAAAATTAAAAAGCAAAATACATTTCACATATGAGAGTAAATGGGTTTTTTCTTTATTCAAGTAAACATTTTGATTATAATACATGATGATGGAGAACGCATGTGACAAAGTATGGTAGACTACAGTTTGGTGTAGCTTCCTTGTTTCTAGGATGATTTTCCAGGTGATTCTTCAGGATCTGACATCGATGCCCAACAAAGGCTTTCCAACGGCAATGCATGAGTTCTAGAGAACAGCCTCTATCTTTCTTCAGATGCTGAGGGCCATTTTCTCCCACCCATTTTATCCTCCATTACTTATATAAAACCCCACTCTAAAATTCAACCTATGTTATAAAATTAACAAAATAAAAAATTAGTATATGTTTTCCCACAAGGATAAAATTAAGTCAGACTCAACTTAATCTTTCTTTTTCTGTATCTTTGGAAGGATTTACATAATCTCTAAAGAGTCAGAGTAATATACGACACAAAAAATGCAAAGAACCTTATTATTGGTATACATAGTATGTTGGGAATTGCTAACGTATTTCAAAGCTTAACCTTCCTGGGATATCAATCCTCCAGCAGATATTATAGTTTACAAACAGAAGGTTGTGTTTTAATAAGTGGTAATACAGGTAAAATCAGGTAAAACCTGATTTTATATAAAGTAACTGTGAGATCTTTTCTCACTAGTAAAGTGCTTAATTAAGAAACATTCTTGCACAACATAATTTAACTTGTCAAAGGCACAAAATGTCTGTCTCTCTCTCTAAGCATTAGTCTTTAAAATTATAGTATTACTCATTTTGATTTTATTTAATTGAAAATATTTACTGTTTTTTCTCCCAGTAATAAAAAAAACTGCTTTGAGAAAAACATCTTTTATTTTCAAAACTTTGCCATGAACATACATACAACACTAAATTAGATCCCTTCATGAGCTGTCTGTATGCCATGAAGCACTTATGACGAAAACATATGCAAGCTTTAGGGTAAAAGTTAACAAGGAATCAGAATATCTCCCCAAAAAGGGGGACAGGGAATCATTAAATTAAAAATCGTTAGCTTTCATTTTATAAAAAATAGTTTGAATAATCTTCTTATAAATCTTTAAAGCTTACAAAAGCAGGAAATACATTTAAAATAGTCTTTTTAACACAGATTCATTAGTACAATGTGGTTATGGTCAGAAAAATAAAAACTAAAATGGCATTTCAGTAGTCTGGATTCTCTTCTCAGCAAATTCCACATAGATTTTAACCAATTTGCAATTCAAAATAAAATTTAACTGTCAACAAGGTCAGACTGGCTGTACTTAGTACCAGAATATCAAGTTCTGCTCCATTTCATATATTGTACCAGAATTTTAAATACAGCTCAATGATAGGTACTGATAACAATACTTAACTGGATGGTTACCACCCATGACTACTGCACTGCAGGTTAAAACATACTTTGGTCAGTAAATTAAAAAGATATAAATCAAATAACAAGGCCAGAAAACTTGTTTTAGAACCAATTTCCTGACCTTAAGTAAACTTTAAATACATTGACAAGGCAAGGAAAATATAATCAACTATACAGAGTCTCTATTTTTTAATCATTTGGCATTTTATATTAATAATTTCCTTGTTTAAAATTTTATTTTATACTCCCGTGCACTGATTATCATAGCTGTCTGAATTAAAATAAAACTACAGTTACCTTCCTAGAACGTCCAGTAGTGAATGCAAATTAATTGCTTCTTTTGCACTTCCATGAAGATGGTCCTTCATCCTGTAATTTTTTCAATTTTGGACCAAGAAAGAGCCACCAACCAAATCCAATAAAAACACAAATGATGGATTCTACATAATAACCATCCAGCGCCGTAACACATGAACCACCAAGCTTTTTGCAAAGCTGTGAAAGTAAAATTATAATAAATATTTCACAATTTCAAAATGGAAGTATTCAGCAATTTTAGATGTTTCTACTTTGTAATTAAGGGATTAATAAAAAATACTTTTGGAAGGTATTTTTATTTTTTATTTATTATTATTATATTTTTTTAAGTAATCCAGGATGGATCTTAAACTCATAACCCAGGGACCAAGAGATCAAGTGTAATAGGGTCTACCCACTGAGCCAACCAGGATCCCTTCAAAATGTATTTTTATTAAATAATTTCAACATTTCATTCACTTCAAATGGTGAAATATGCTAATATACCTTAGCTTCTCTAATGCTACTAAGAGGATTAAAAGCATTTTCAGCTTTTATAACCAATACTCATTTTCCATTTTGAAGATACAGCTTTTCATATTGGGGAAATGTGAAGAAAATTTCCAATGACTCTACCCTAGAAGTGGGCTAATGTTAATTTGGAATAATTTAACAATAGTGTGCTAACCATTCATGGTTGCCTACAATTGTTACATAAATAGTTAATGGGGTTTCCCTTTTTCTATCATTATAATACTCAGCTGTTAATTATTCACTTATTAAGTGCCTATTGTATAGAATCCTCAAGGTAAAGGGGAGAGAGACTGTTCCTCCCTTGCTGAGAAGTATCTTTAAATGAGCTACTCTTACTGAGTGTTATAACCTCAGTTCTGACAGGAAAAAAAAATACAGAGATCTTTTCATCAGAAACTAAGGACACTTGGGTGGCTCAGCTGGTTAAGCATCTGCCTTTGGCTCAGATCATGATCCCAGGGTCCTGGGATTGAGCCCTGCATTGGGCTCCATGTTCAGCAGGCAGCCTGCTTCTCCCTCTCCTGTTCCCCCCGCTTGTGCTCTCTCTCTCTCTCTGTCAAATAAATAAATAAAACCTAACAACAACAACAACAAAGAATGAAAGAAACTATAGGCAGGTATGATTTCTCAAAAAAATATAGTACTTCTAGAGGTAAATAACAACCCCAAGATCAAGAGTGGCATGTTCCACAGACTGAGCCAGCCAGGTTCCCCTGAAAATTAGCATCTATTTTTAAAAGATTTTATTTATTTATTTGACAGAGAGAGAGAGCATAAGCAGGGGGGAGCAGCAGAGGGAGAGGGAGAAGCAGGGTCCCTGCACAGCAGGGGGAGCCTGATGTAGGACTCGCTCTCAGGACCTTGGAATAATTCATGACCGGAGCCAAAGGCAGTCGCTTAACCAACTGAGCCACCCAGGCACACCATAGCTTTTTTTTTTTTTAAGATTTTATTTATTTATTTATTTATTTGTTAGAAAGTGCACAAAGCAGGGTGGCAGCAGATAGGGCAGGCAGAGCAGGCAGAGGAGGCAGAGGGAGAAACAGGCTCCCCACTAAGAAAGGAGTCCGAGGCGAGACTCAATCCTAGGATCCTGGGATCATGACCTGATCTGAAGGCAGAAGCTTACCCAACTGAGCCACCCAGGCACCCCTGAAAATTGATATCTTAATGTTATCTAAATTTATGTTATCTAAAATTACAAAATTATTGCTTAATGTTATCTAAAATTACAACATACTGGGGCACCTGGGTGGCTCAGTTGGTTGGGCACTGCCTTTGACTTGGGTCAAGATCCCAGAATTCACGGATCGAGCCCTGCATCGGACTTCTCCTGCTCTACTTCTCCCTTTGCCCCTCACCTGACTCGTTCTCTCTGTCTCGCAAATAAATAGGTGGAATCTTTAAAAAAATAAAAATAATTAAATAAAAGTAAAATCACAACATACTCACCTCAACAGCATCAGGTGTTCGACAATTCTGGTTTGATGCTCCTACACACTCTTTCACTGTGAGGGGATCTACTAGCCAAAGAGCTACTGTAGAAGGCCAGTTTCCTCCCAGATTGGACACAGTATTTAAAAGGGTCATATATGTTCCTCCAATAAGTGGATCACTAACCTTCGCATTGAAAGCCATTATGGAAACATACATGCTGTACAATGTAACCTACAAGGAAAATGTCAAATATCTTTAGCATAATTAGACTTTATAAAAAAGAAGCTGAGTTAAGAACATCAAATTCATAAATCTGAAAATTAATTTTTATGATCCTTATTAAATGTGAGTCAACAAAGATACACTGAGCACCTACTATAGGCCAGATGAGATCATGGCAATAAAAAAAATGAGTAAGACACAGTCTCCCTGTGCCCTTGAGAATTTATTCTAGGCTGGGAAAATAAGGAATAAATTATGATGAAATGCAGTAAGTATTGTAAGTAGAAGTACACACATTATACTACTGGGACCTAAACAATGAGAGATTAATTCTACACTAAGTAGTCAAGGAAAGCTCAATAGAGAAAATGACAAACAGGGTGGCATCAAAGGACGCATGCAGCAATTAGTAAAACCCCATATTTGTACTGTTCCTAAATACATCCTGTGTGTGTATATATAAGTATATATGTGAATGAATATATATGTATTTTTTTCCTTTACATATATAGAAGAATGATAGCATTTCAAAATTTATGAGACAAACTGAACATAAAAATCTCCTTAAGAGGCAAAAAGTACTTAAGAGGCAAGAATTAACCCTCCATTTAGAAACAGAGAAATAAACTATGTTTCCAAAATAGCTTTCCTTTGAATACTGTTCCATAGGGCATTCACAGAAAAAGGTATTCCACAGTCAAAAAAGAAGGAGAAACATTAAGTTACACAAAAAAAATCAACAGATCCCTTTCACTATAGGCCTCTGAAAGGCTTTAGGATATAAACTCCCTAAGGACAGGGATTTTGGTATGATTTCTTGTTATATTTTACCACTTAGAATGGTTTCTGGCATAGAATAGGTTTCCAATTAATATTTGTTGATGATTAGGATGCTACATAAAGAGGAGTTATATCAGGTATCATTTCTCAAATTTATCTGACCTTGTACAGCTTTTCCCAGAAAGCATCTGGCTATCTGAGCATCACTGGCTACATTTTAGAAAATTTTCTAGGGGCGTCTGGGTGGCTCAGTTGGCTGGATGACTGCCTTCAGCTCAGATCATGATCCTGGAGTCCCGGGATCGAGTCCCACATCGGGCTCCCTGCTCGGCAGGGAGTCTGTTTCTCCCGCTGACCTCTCTCCTCTCATGCTTTCTCTCTCTCTCTCTCTCTCTCTCAAATAAATAAAACAAAATCTTAAAAAAAATTTTTTTCTAATCAAATCCAAAGCCAAACAAATGATTTTTGGACTACTACACTGTAGTTTTCCTTTACTTACACAGATAGTGAAACATTTATTAAGTTAAAGCACTCCGTTAAACATACATTTAGTTGGACAGATCCATTATGGAGTTCTCCCAAATGATATAACTATATGTAAAAAATTATTGAGATTACTTGGTAGCCACATTTTTAGGTTTCAGTTAAAAACAAGTGAGGAGTTTGTAATTATAATTTTCAAAGAGTTTAAACTAGGTTCCATAGAAAAGTGACTCTTAAATACACATTTGTAATAACTGCACTCAAGTCCCAAAGTTTACTGCTGGGTGTCTACAGTTTACTTCAACAACCTGCCCCCAGAACACAACCCCATTCTGCACCAGCAGCTTAGGTGAGGCTAGGGATTACAAACATAGCTAAAAAAGAAAAAGAAAGCAGATTAACACACAACTTTCAAAATCACAAAAAGTAAGTCTTAACTCTCAGTACAGAATCTAAACCAAAAACCTGGGATCTGTCACACAGTAGCCATCATTATTTCTGAAGACTTTCAGAAAGAAGAGGCATCTGGAATAGAAAAAATAAAGAACCCAAGTCTAGGGATGGCCTGAGGAATACTTAGGAAGGGTATAATTACTAGCTTTGGAATTAATTCTGTAATATAACAAATACTGGTTGAGAGAACAAAATAAATGAAGAAACTCTCCACAAATAGAGCTCAAAAAATCAAAAGCCACAGTTTAAGGTTTACTGTCAAATAATTTCTTCAGTGTCAGATTCATGTTTAAGTCTTAAAATTTATTATCATTATTTGAAGGCCACTGTAGAAAAATGTCTTCATTTTCCAAAAACAGTTTACTTCTGAGAAAACCACAACAAGCTTACCTGATGTAATGCATAACTCAGCAGCACTATAATATAGTAATATATAGGGAATCCTCCTTGATGTTCTACTTTGGAAGTCCACCAGACTAGCAGAGCATATTCTAATCCAAGTAACAATCTATAGGAAAAGAAGAAACACGGAGTTGACTTCCATTTTAGGCTTAAAAAACAAAAACAGAAATCTGTATGCCTACTATGTGAAAGTAGCCTATTATTTAAAACCTGTTAGGAGGTTAGAAAGAGATAAAAGTGCATATAAATGATACTGAAGTTAAAGATGCTTTCCAAGTCTTTTTCCATATATACTTTACACAGTTATTAGTGATATTGATGAATGCTCCTCATTTAACTTTTCTTATTTAGTAATGTTTTATTTCATTTTTACCTGTAGGGCATGGCTTTGTAAAATATGTTTAGTGGCTGGGGACCTGCAGTGTATTTGCTGATAATCAGAGGCAATATTATCTGCAAAGGAACCATTGGAACTGCCAATAAGGCTAAATGTTCTTTGGGTACTCCCTCTTCTACCAATTTCAGTCCTGTTACTGCATCTGCTGCTGAAAAACCAATCTGCAATATAAAAACAAAAAAATACTTTAATTTGTGATTTACAAAATATTTTCCCCAAGCATATATAAGTTCTTCAAGAACCTCAATCTCATTATTGATTTACAGCAGTTACAAGTAAATATATTATTCTACCTGGTACAACAATCAAGTTACAGAAGACATACTTTATCTTATGGTCTACTGACAATATTCAGTGAAAATTCAGCACTTTTAGGAACTGCAGATGGCAATAATTAAAACTAAATTTCCATTTCAAAAAGTTCAATCTCGGGACGCCTGGGTGGCTCAGTTGGTTAAGCGGCTGCCTTCGGCTCAGGTCATGATCCCAGCGTCCTGGGATCGAGTCTCACATCGGGCTCCTTGCTCGACAGGGAGCCTGCTTCTCCCTCTGCCTCTGCCTGCCACTCTGTCTGCCTGTGCTCGCTCTCTCTCTCTCTCTCTAACAAATAAATAAATAAAAATCTTAAAAAAAAAAAAAAAAGTTCAATCTCTTACAATAAACAGTATTCAAATCCCAACTTACTGATTAATATGTTTTAAGTTTTAAAGAGTCTTTAATTGACTCCAAATAAAATCTGGTTAAAATGAAGCATCACTGCCACATATACACATTTTTAATGATTTCTGACTGATCATAATAAAATTTCTAAAAGGCATCTAACATTTCATAAGTAATTTTGAGACAACATTCTACCTAAAGGGTTAAATAAAATGAAGGGGAAGAAAAGCTGTAGTTTAATTTTTAAAAACAAACAAAAAAGAGGATGCTCAAAGTAGTGAGTAAAAGTTTGGGGTGAAACAAAGTATTTAGAAAGTCTCAAAGTATCTCTCCATAAATTAGTTTTTAATTACAGAAGGAAAAATAGTAACTTTACAATGGATTAACAAAGTAATCAAAGTTAACAACAGTTAATGGGATAAAGGGACATGATAAGGCTTCTCAGAGAATTCTCCAAAGTCACCACTACATTACTTGGGTGATATTCCTGACATTGGGTAATATTCCTGATATCATTGACTCTCTTACGAAGTAGGGAAAATGGAAACAACCACTCTGGAAAATTGTGTGGCAGTATCTAAAGCATTCCTTATGACCCAGCAATTCCATTCTGAGGTATTTACCATCAGAAATGTGTATCCATGTTCACCAAAAGTAATGTACATGAATATTCATAGAAGTACTATTCATAATAGTCCAAAAGTAGAAAATTACTAAACACTTGTTGATAGAATGAATAAATTACAGCATTTTTATACAGTGGTATATTATAAGGAATGAGGTGAACAAACTGTTGCTATAAATAATAATATGGATAAATTATACAAATATAATGTTTAGTGAAATACAAGAGCCAGACATAAAAATGTCTCCATTTATTATAAATCTCTATTTATTATAAAACTCAAAAGCAGAGAAAACTAATTTATGACATTAAAAGTCAGGAGAGATCTTACTTTTGGTGAAGTTTACTTTAAAAGAGGAACATAAGATTCTATATTCTGTAACTGAAGCACCTCCTTATATACTATCAACAGTATAATTGTAATTTTAAAAAGCAATTTGGCAATCATATTCACTGACCCACTAATTGCCTACTTAAGAATCTACTAAAAGGAAATACACAAAAATATTCACTAGTGCATTTTTATAATTAAGAAACATAAGCAAATATACAACAGAAAAATGAGTAAATCACAGCAAATCTATACACTGTGACAATTATACCGCTATTAAGGAGACTTTTCTTTTTTAAGTAGGCTCCATGCCCAGTGTGGGGCCCAACGTGGGACCTGAACTCATGATCCTAAGATGGAGACCTGATGTGAAATCAAGAGTTGGGCACCTAACTGATGGAGCCACCCAGGTGCTAAAAGTATGTTTCTAAAAATTATTTAATGATAAGGAATATGGAGTAATAAGACAAAAAAGTGAGATAAAAATTATATATGGTATGATCCAATTCCACTTTTATTTACATGCATATCTGAATGTATATAAATATATAAAGAGTTCCAATTGCTTCAGAGCCTTGCAAAGACATATATTGTCCTTTCAAATTTAACATTTCTGGTGGGTGTGTAGTGGCATCTCGTTATGGTTATAATTTGCATTTCCCTGATGACTAAAGTGGTTGAGCATCTTTTCATATGGTTACTGGCCATTTAAATATCCAGAGCTGGGGTATCCGGGTGGCTCAGTGGGTTAAAGCCTCTGCCTTGGGCTCAGGTCATGATCCCAGGCTCCTGGGATCCGGTCCTGGGATTAAGCCCCGTATCGGGCTCTCTGCTAGGCAGGGAGCCTCCTTCCTCCTCTCTCTGCCTGCCTATCTGCCTACTTGTGATCTCTGAATGTCAAATAAATTAAAAAAAAAAAAATCTTTAAATATCCAGAGCTGCCTCTTTTTTTTTTTTCAATTTGTAGAATTTTTTTTTTTAAAGATTTTATTTATTTATTTGACAGACAGAGATCACAAGTAGGCAGAGATGCAGGCAGAGAGAGGGGAAGCAGGCTTCCCGCTGAGCAGAGAGCCCGATGCAGGGCTCGATCCCAGGACCCCGAGATCATGACCTGAGCTGAAGGCAGAGGCTTAACCCACTGAGCCACCCAGGCGCCCCAATTTGTAGAATTTTTATACATCCTGGGTGTTTTGTTAGATATGTGTACTACAGACATCTCCTATTAATATTAATATTGATTATAACTTATTAATTATATTTATATATAAAGTATGTATACAGACACACACACATACACACATACATAACATGCACATGTACACACAGGAGAAAAAGAGGGCTGGAAGGAAATATACCAAAAGTATTAGTAATGATTACCTCTAAATGATATAATTAGAGAATATTACTATCTTCCTTGAACCTTTCATTTTGTTCTAAAGTTGTATCTTGAGTTCCTTACGTTTAACCTTCCCAATGTCTCCTTAAAATGTAACCCTCATCATTAGGGGGAAAAATTCACTATTTCAAAAACAATGAGGCTCCAATTTTTACTTCAGGGTTGTCAAAAGGTAACTGTAAAGTGTTTATAAAGATAGATTTAGATACATAATATGAAACTCCTATAATGGACTAAGGTTTTAGGAATATTAATTCTAATACCAGTAATATCTTACTATAATGAAATAAACTTACCTTTTCTCTAGCATAATATCTTTAAAATGCTTTTGAACTATAGAGTTAGGACCTTTTTTTTTTTTTTTTTAATTAGGACATCTTAAAATAGAAAACATAAAGAGTAAAATAGAGCTACCAAAATCCCATTTACGGTATATTTCCTTCCAACATTAAAAAAAATAAGTCAATTCATTTTTAAATAGACTCCTAAAACCTCTCTATTTCCAATTATAATACCTCTGACATTAAATGTACATTCATTATAACAGTAAGGAGCTGTTTTTTTAAGGTATTCATTTCCATACCAAGCATTAATACCATTCACTAAATTTCACATTTATTAGAAGTTTCTCTAATTTGCTTAATTCTTTTCAAGATTCCAAGATGTTTAATTACTTTGAAATCAGATTTGATATCATCACACCTTTTAAAACAAATTTAATAAACAGAAAGTACTGGTTTTTATTGTTATATTCTAATAGTAGTGGAAAGGAACTTATGATATAAAAAGGCAATGGAAGTATTCCATGATATTGGTAATTATAACAGGGTGGTACATTTGCTTTATAATAAATCTCTTACCTTTGCAGTTAGAATCAGAAGGCAAAATGTCAGAACTGCTGGCATTTTTATAATTGCAAAAAGCAACTTGTAAGTATCAGTGATTCCTTGGGTTTCTTCTTTTCCTACTGATACTTCTTTGTTTTCTTTTTTCAGAAGGGCAACTAGAGTTGTTGTTATCAAAAATACAGTTCCCCAGAAAAAAAGGAAATCTGAAATTAAAAATGTTAACATCTATAAGTAACTTTTAAAATGACATATCTGCATTGATACCAAATTTTGTATATACAACTTTCCTTCCACTAAATCTGTTAGAAGATCAAATCATGTTCAAGGCAACATACTGAGCATACTAGATGAACAAGGCAGTCCTGCCTCTGTTAAACATACACTAACTACATAGACAGGGATAATTAACAAGGAAAAAGGAAAGGAATACAGACATTTGTGGGCTGAATGAAACAAGTCTGTTGTGTCATTTTCTTCAAGGAAAGTGCTAGGGATGACCAATGATTTTCATATCCCATCAGATCTATCAGTCATACTTCTTTTTTAAAAAAGTTTGTTTATAAAAAAAGAAGTTTATGTAAAGTCTACACCCTATCCATCTATTTATTTATTTATATATGTAATCTCTACACCCAGTGTAGGACTCAAACTCACAACCCTCAGATCAAGATACGTGCTCTCCTCCATCAGTCATACTTCTTAAGCACATAAGCCATTTCAGTTCTTTATTAAATTATAACTTAAACAGATGCTCATTTATATTAAATCTTCCAACTTTTATTTTTAAAACTTTTTAATGTTTCTAATCTGTTTAGAATAGGCTTCAATAGGGGCACCTGGATGGCTCAGTCATTAGGTGTCTGCCTTCCGCTCTGGTCATGATCCCAGGATCCTGGGATTGAGCTCCTCATTGGGTTCCCTGCTCAGTGGGGAGCTTGCTTCTCCCTCTCCCTCTCCTCCTGCTTGTGTTCCCTCTCTCCCTGTGTCTCTGTCAACTAAACAAATAAAACCTTAAAAAGAGAATAGGCTTCAATAGTGTGACACAAAAGGAATTTCCTCATACTTGTACATGCACAATGGGGACACATTAAGAGTACTGTTTGGGTTGTTTCAGTAAAAGGGAGCTTGGTCGTTAGCGATTTTTTTTTAAATAAATCAAGCAGAGGGAGTGAATAATGTTCGAAAGGTTCTGTGCAAAATTAAAAGTGATAGTAATATTAGAGGCACCATCTATTGAGTGTATATCTCCTTTACTACAACGATCCAATAGATTAGGTTAACTAAGCCCCAATTTACAGATAAAGAAATAGGCTTAGGTTACATTGCCTGAAGCTACATCCTAAGGCAGTGGTAAAACTGTGATTTCAAACTTTTATACAACTACTTCCAAAACCTGTATCTCCTTAACCACCCTAAGAATTGCATCTTTGTTTGCCACTACAAAGCTTACTGGATAACCCTGTCTAATAGTTTCTTCATCTGTAAAATAAGAGGGCTTGGCTAGAAAATCCCAGATGCTTGCTAGTTCTAACATTCTAGAACTGTAGTCAGTTTTATATGTGCTTACTTTTCATTCTAATGCTCATATAGCATGACTAACTGTTCATGGAGCCTATTCACCTTTTTTCAAAAAGGAGAGCGAGCACTCTATACTCAGGGCTTTCCCTCTGTATTTGGTCTTGCTCTCTTGCTGTGCTGAATGCAAGCTAACCGCTGTGTCCACAACTTGAACTTCACTTATGATGGAGGCAAATGGAATTGTTTAGACCAATTACTTTAGACCGCCTTACTATTTTTTTTTTTTTAGATTTTATTTTTAAGCAATCTCTATACCCAACATTGGGCTTGAACTTACATCCCCAACATCAAGAGTTCTGTGCTCTACCAAATAAGCCAGCCAGATCCCCTCACCTTACTGTTTAAATGCTTCTTTTTTTGTGTTATCGCATTGGATTTTCATAGCAAACATGTGAGACAGGCAAAGCAGGTATTATTACTATGCAGTTAGACATAAGGAAAAGAAGCTCAGAATATTTAAATCTTTGCCAAAGGTCAAATAATTAGAGGCAGAATTTGAACCTAAATCTTCTAAATTTGGGCTTCATATTCTTTCCATTATTTTATACTGCCTATATAATGATTATTTTAAGTTAATGTTGAAATAAGACTCTAGGGACGCCTGGGTGGCTCAGTTGGTTAAGTGGCTGCCTTCGGCTCAGGTCATGATCCCAGGGTCCTGGGATCGAGTCCCACATCGGGCTCCTTGCTAGGCAGGAAGCCTGCTTCTCCCTCTGCCTCTGCCTGCCTCTCTGTCTGCCTGTGCTTGCTCTTGCGCGCTCTCTCTCTCTGACAAATAAATAAAATCTTAAAAAAAAATGTAAAAAAAGAAATAAGATTCTACTAGAATTGGCTAATTATTTAGTCTCCACAAGCCTAACCAAAACGAAGTCTCTGCTATTCAAGTTATGCAAATTAAAGAAGCTCAAAGTCTTCAAATACATATGGGCTCCTCGCTCAGCAGGAGGGGGGGGTTGGGATTGGGGGGTGTCGGTGGGGTGGGCTTCTCCCTCTAACCTTCCCCCTTTCATGCTCACTCTCATTCTCTCTCCCTCTCAGATAAATAACATCTTAAAAAAGTACAGAAGCTTGTGTTCTGGAGTGAATTCTCCACCATAAGAAATGTATAATTAATTTTATTTTTTTTTATTTTTAAAAAAGATTTTATTTATTTATTTGACAGGGATCACAAGTAGGCAGAGAGGCAGGCAGAGAGAGGAGGGGAAGCAGGCTCCCTGCTCCATCCCAGGACCCTGGGATCATGACCTGAGCCGAAGGCAGAGGCTTAACCCACTGAGCCACCCAGGCAGCCGTATTTTTATTTTTTAAATTAATTTTAGTTATGAAAAGAAAAATATGAGACATTCCCAAACACAAAGGTATCCATTTCAAAAAATGCAGTCATATAATCAAGTCTTATGCTTAAGGTCCATCAAAATAACATAATTTTTAGTTTATGTTAATGTAGTGTTTTACAATCCGGTACAAAAGGAATGAACAACAATTTAAGATTATTCTTTTAAGTGAGGCTACTTTTCCTTATTTTTGCATTAATTCTGTGAATGTGACAAATAATGGCTTGTTTACAGTATTTCATCTACATTACTATTCTCATTCAGAAAAATTTTATTCATTATTTGGTTTAAATTAGCAATTTAAGAAATCCTGAGGGGGACCTGGGTGGCTCAGTCAGTTAAGAGTCTGACTCCTGATCTCAGCTCAGGTCTTAATCTCAGGGTCTTGAGTTTAAGCCCTGTGTTGGGTTCCACACTGGGCATAGAGTCTACTTTAAAAAAGAAAGAAAGAGGGTGCCTGGGTGGCTCAGTGGGTTAAAGCCTCTGCCAGACTACTGGTCATGATCCCAGTATCCTGGGATCGAGCCCCGCATCAGGCTGTCTGCTCCACCTAGAGCCTGCTTCCTCCTCTCTCTGCCTGCCTTCCTGCCTACTTGTGATCTCTCTCTCAGTCAAATAAATAAATAAAATCTTTAAAAATAAATAAATAAAAAAGAAAGAAAGGAAGGAAGGAAATGCTGAAAAATAAAAACTGTGCTACTTCCACTGTCACTAGAAATTTCAATTAATGGTCTCTAATTAAATGTGAAATTAATTAAAAATTTTTATTTTAATTTTAAGTTATATACTACTTCAAGAGTTCCAATTCACCAAGCAAAACATTTTTAATTTTGCTTTGTATATTCTCCCAATTTTCATGAACAAAATCTTCACCTAGAATCTAAACTTCAATACCAGGAAAAAACATAAGAACAAGTTAGACAGGTTTCAATGCTGTTTGCAGGTAAGATTATTTCTAATTTCTTTGTGCTCTTTGGATAAAGTTAACAGTACACGTAAAAAGAAGGCGTGACAATGCATCACTTCAGAGCTCTCATTCAAAGGCTTTCCCAACAGCCCACACAGAGAGAAGAATGAAGATAATAGCTCAGAAAAAGAGACTTAACTACTGCCAGAAAATATATTAACAGGTTTTCTGAACACAATTACCATAAACAATAATAATCATTAGACTGCTGGTTATTATTAACATTGTTTTGATGCTAGAGAACATCCATAGGCTGATATACCAACCATTGTAAAGATATTGTTACCAAAAATGATCTAAGTATTTCACTACTAACATTTTAGTTAATTTTGATTTACGTGTTTCATCTGTAAAAGCAATATGATGTGTGTGTGTGTGTGTGTGTGTGTGTGTGTATTAAGATGTCAAAGCTGATGTGCAAGTTTTATATACATGATTTTTAGGCAAAAACCACCGGTCAAACTAAATATTCATAAGTGGCTACTAGTTCTTATCTAGTACTTCCATGAATGCAAAATTTAAAAGCATGTGCCAATTCACCAGTAACCAAGAAGAATATAATAGCTAGCACCTGAGTGCCTATTATGCCAAAGCAAAACATAGGACAGTGCACTAAATCTCACTCTCCAAGTATTATTACTCCCACTTTATACACAATGAAACAGTATTACAGTTCACAAAGTGCCAGAGGTGGGTCTAAACTCAGATCTGATCCTAAAGCAATAATGTTTTCCAATGTACTACCCAGATGCTCAGATACCTATCTACAGCAAGCAGGCTCTCTTTCCTATTAACCAGATATGCCTGAGAAGATACCCATTTTAGCTCCAACCACAAAGTCTGGAACACAGATACTTCAGCATACTTGTACTCCCATTCCCCACTTCCATCTCCCCATACAGTAGTATGACAAAGAGCATGCAAACCCATAGGATAAATAAACATGGTGCATCTTCTTAAAGAGTTCACTTTACTCAATAGTTTAGAGGGAAGCCTTGTTAATGAAAAAAAAATATATAGAGGGAAGGCAAAATTTCCAAGAATTTTTAAAGATAAAAAATCAGACTACAAAAAGCTTTCATGACTTTTAAGGCTTTGGACTAGGTCCCCGGACCTTTGACTAGGTATAGGTTCACTCTCTGCCACCACCAGAAGAGATAGATTAGGAAGCATTGTCTGATATCCTTGATTCAGATCAAATTCTCTCTCCCTGGAACTCTCACACTATGGAAATTAACTTTAGCCCTTCAGAAGTCAGTGACAGGAAAGCAAACTTTGTTTGTTCTAAATGTTAGGCCTTCCTTTCATCTTCTTGCTTTTGGCACAGCAATCTATTTCACAAGTTAGAGCATGAAGGGACTTTAGACACCCATCATCCAGTCCGACACTCTCACTTTCACAGTGGAGGAAACTCAAAGAGAAACAGTGTGATTGGCCCTGGGTCACTGGCTGAGTCTTAAAAGAAATAGACTTTTCTGTGCCACAAATCTCTCTCTGAAGCATTTACTCAAAATACCCATGCTATTGTACAGCCCTCACAGAAAATGTTATTTGACTACATAATATATATAGTCATATCTGATCTGATTTAGGGATTAGGATGTTAAAAGATAGCATATAATGCAAAAATCAAGTAAATATAAAGTGAATTTTGAAACCTTCCTAATCTTTTATTTTTCCTAACCCCTTAGGAAGATAAAGCTATGTTTGAGATCACGTACCTTTTCTTTTTTTTTTTTTTAAGATTTTATTTATTTGACAGAGAGAAAGACAGCAAGAGAGGGAATACAAGCAGGGGGAGTGGAAGAGGGAGAAGCAGGCTTCCTACTGAGCTGGGAGCCTAATGCCGGCTCGATCCCAGGACCCTGGGATCATGACTTAACGACTGAGTCACCAAGGCATCCCGAGATCACATACCTTTTCATTAACTCCAACAATGTTAGGTTTTCCTCTGGAGTAGAAGAGATTGTTTCTTCATTTGAGGACTGGATTAAGTAGCTATGTTACTATTAAGGACCCTCTTGTCCGAAAATTTGGGCTCAAACTCTGCCCAAGATGCAAGGCTGAGAAATCAATAGATTTAGTGTTCTCATCTCATGCTAACTCTGCACCTCCATCTTCGGATAAAAGTAAATCACTCTTTAATATTTTAAAATACATTCTGGCCAGGCACAAAATCCTAAAATGGATTTTAATTAAAATATTAAACATAAATCATATGTCTCTACTCTGATGCTATGATAGGTTCTTGCATTCAGCCTCTGTATAACCTATATCCTGACACCCCTAAATCATTTTTTGTGAGCTGAATTTAGACTTTATAAAATAGCAAACGTTCCAAACCAGTGCATGAAGATGAAGAGTACATCAGAAGAGTTAACATGAAAAATGATGATAACATCAAATGCTGACAAGGATGCAGAGAAAATGGATCATTTATATATTTCTGATAGGAAGATAAAATGGTATATCCATTCCATTTTGGAGAAAAGGTTGGCAGTTCCTTTTTCCTTTTAAAACTAAAAATGGACTTACCAGAAACCAGCCTTTGCATACTCAGGCATTCATCTCAGAGAAATGAAGACTTATTTTCATATTAAATAGCCAAAAACTGGAAAGTACTCAGATTCCCTCCAATGGAAGGGTGGTGAAATAAACCATGGTATGTCTAAGAAGTAGAATACTTCTCAGCAATAAAAAGCAACAAATCATTGATAGATGCAACAACCTGGATGAACCTCAAAGAAATTATGCTAATTGAAAAGAGCTAATCTCCAAAGGATACATACTGCATGATTTCATTCCTGTAACATTTCTGAAATAACATAATTATAAAGATGGCAAACAGATCAGTAGCTCCCAGCGGTTAGGGATGGAGGAAGTGGGTATAGCTATAAACAGGCAACAAAAAAAGTCTTGTGGTGATGATACAGTTGAGTATCATCATTGTGATAATGGTGATTATACAAGGCTACACATGTGATGAAATTACATAGAGCTACTCACATGCACACACACATACAAATACAAATGAGTACATGTAATAATTTGGTGAAATCTAAATAACTGTATGAATGGTACCCACATCAGTTTCTTGGTTTTGAGATTGTACTATACTTATGTAAGAGGTTAACAGTGGAGGAGCCTGGGGAAGGGTGCATGGGATTTCACTCAACATTTCTCTGTCCTACTGTGAATCCATAATTATTTTAAAATAAAATGTTAAAAAAAATTAATGGGATATTTTAGAATGCAAAGGTTCTTTTAAGAACACAAAAATTCTAAAATTGTGTGAGGAGTAAGAAATGTAGGTCTCAAATGTAATATAAATGAACCAAAAAAGATAGAAATCTTTAGGTATTTTAAAATCACCTATTCTGGGGACGCCTGGGTGGCTCAGTGGGTTAAGCTGCTGCCTTCGGCTTGGGTCATGATCCCAGAGTCCTGGGATCGAGTCCCGCATCGGGCTCTCTGCTCGGCAGGGGGCCTGCTTCTCCCCTCCCCGCTCTGCCTGCATCTGCCTACTTGTGTGATCTCTGTCAAATAAATAAATAAAACCTTAAAAAGAATAAATAAATCACCTATTCTGTAGCTTTAATTGATCACCACTGGACTTTAGGCAGCAAGGACTGTGATCAAAGGCAAGGAGAAAGAATGATTAAAAAAAAAAATTCTTAACTCCAAACCAAGGAATAGAAATGGTGGACGAGAATAACATCTTGCTTTTTTTTTTTTTTTGTCAGAGAGAGAGAGAGAGAGCAGGAGCGAGCACAGGCAGACAGAGTGGCAGGCAGAGGCAGAGGGAGAAGCAGGCTTCCCGCCGAGCAAGGAGCCAGATGTGGGACTCCATCCCAGGAAGCTGGGATCATGACCTGAGCCGAAGGCAGCCGCCCAACCAACTGAGCCACCCAGGCGTCCCACATCTTGCTTTTTGTATGTGTACCCCATCCATAAAAAAGTTATAGCATGCACACTCATATATAAATTATATACTTGTGACCACCTATACTAATATAGTATATACAATGTAAAATATAAACCCAAATTTAAAAATATGAAGTAATTTTTTAAAAGAATGAAATTAAAGAACACATAGGGGCACATGGCTCACTCACTCAAACGAGCCTATGACTCTTTATCTCAGGGTTGTGAGTTTGAATCCTACCTGGGTGTAGAAATTACTTAAAAATAGAATCTAGGGACGCCTGGGTGGCTCAGTTGGTTAAGCGGCTGCCT
Organism: Taxidea taxus jeffersonii; assembly: GCA_003697995.1. Taxonomy (NCBI): domain Eukaryota; kingdom Metazoa; phylum Chordata; class Mammalia; order Carnivora; family Mustelidae; genus Taxidea; species Taxidea taxus. The sequence continues at coordinate 31,045 of RCUC01168660.1, forward strand.
TTGGCTCAGGTCATGAACCCAGCGTCCTGGGATCGAGTCCCACATCGGGCTCCTTGCTCGACAGGGAGCCTGCTTCTCCCTCTGCCTCTGCCTGCCTCTCCGTCTGCCTGTGCTCCCTCTCTCTCTCTCTAACAAATAAAATCTTTTAAAAAAAATAGAATCTATAAAAATGTATAAAGAACATGTATAAAATGCCAGATTTATCTAAGATTGTGTCTTTAAAAAATAAGTGAAATCAGAGTTTTATATTCTTTATTTCTAATTTTCTAAGAATATCTCCTTTTATAAGGTAAGTCTATTTTGCTTTCTCAAATTAGTTTTCAGGAATGCAACTAAATGAAATGTAGGAGACTGCCTGTAATTAAGAGAGGTTCTATGATTCTATCATTCATAAATATATAGTAAAGGCCAATTTAATTGGCCTCTACATAAATTTCAATAAAAGCAGAAGTGAAATTCAGAGTAAAATATATGCCAAATAACATCAAATAATTTTTTGGTTTAGAGTATATCTTATAAATTGACTTTTCCAAACAAAAGCAATCCCATAGTTCTTTACTGGACAAAGAAAGCACATAGTATCATTTCTCCTTTGCTTTGTTTTAAAAACAAAAAAGGCTTTAAGACCTTCTTTTATGGGGTGTGGGCTCCAGTTTTTAATATCTAATCCTTCCTGAATCTACTAGCCCTAGTACTCTACTTTTCTCACTTTACTACCAGGGTCCCAATATTTGAAAATAAGTTCTAGACAAATGTGTGTCTAGAGATGTAAGATCCACCAGATTTATGAACCTGTCCCATTCAAAGCAAAATGATAGCTAAATTCAAGGATTTTATATCACATACTTTGTATGATATTTACCCAGAGACTGGCTGATTGGCTTTTAAGGCAATGGATTAGTTTTTTAAAAAATTTTTATAAAGACTCCTAAAATTATTATACAGTAAAACCAAATTGTTTTTGGTTTGCAGTTCTATGAATTTTTAACACATATATAAATTTCAAATCACCACCCTATAATCAAGATACAGAACAATTCCATCACTCCCCAAAACTCCCTCATGCTATCATCCACTTAAACTCACCTTCTCTTCACCCAATCTCTAGCAACTGCCCATCTGTTATCTACCTCTATGATTTTACCTTCTGAGGATGCAGCAGAATGTTTTAAGGCTAAATGTACATGCTAAAGAATATATTACAGCCTATTTAAAAATATCTGGTCTATCTAGAAATGGGTTAGTCGTGGCCACATTCTAAACAGCATTTCTGGTCATGCAAAAAATATATTGAGTCCTGCTTCAGAAAGCATGACAAAATTTGTCACTAAGTTAGAATTAATTGGTCCTGCTCTCTTCCGAGTTCTAAGAATATCTTACAAATACTGTATTAACTATAGTCATTGCCATTAATTAGTCATTAATTGCCATTAATTAGTCATTTAATTAGCTTTTCTTTCAACATCAGTTTTTTTCAAAATAGTTCCTTTTTTCCTGATTGACTCTTATATGTTCATGCCTACCTATATGACAAACAAATTCTTAAGGTCCAATACATTTAGCTCTCTTTTCTAGTATCAGACTAACCTGCCCCCAACCCATAAACCCTGCTCCTTACCTCAATCACTTCTATTCATTATTGTTATCACTGCTTCTAGAGGAGTAGGCCTCAATTACCAGTTCACAGATTAGATCTAGACTAAAGACATATTTCATCTGAGTCCAATAAATGTTTTTAAAATTACAAAATCAACAAAAAAAGGAAGCTCCAGCTTCTCTTGAATACTGGTAAGATTTGGCAACCCTAGGATCCTACTGCCACAAGACACCAATTTATTGAAAACTGAAGCTCCCCACCTTTAGATGGGCATGAGGTTTTCAAGTCATCACTGTCCCTTCCAAACCCTACAGTCCTATATCAAATCACTTGATTCCTTTATACTGTTCATTTACCTACTCCAGCATTTTGGTTTGCCAAGTCCCATTATAAATTCCTTGGGAGCAGAAAATTCTCAAATTTTAACACCTGTCACATGGCTAGAACCAAACAGGCACTGAGTGAATAAATGCCACAGGTTACTTAAAAAACAAAAAAAATACTTGTCATTTCTAGGCCATCGGGTATTCCAGAAGTGGGCTGATGTTTTTAGACATCAGCAGTTAAGAGTGCTACTTTTCTCTGGTAGAAAAGCCCAATCAGCACAAATTATATTTAGGTTTCAAGGTTTTCCTTAGTTTCCTACCAACTGTTAGAAAGACACTAGTAGGTCTTTTGTAAAATAAAGTGTGGATACTCTTTGCTTTATGCCATTTTAGCTTACAAGTTTTCTAAGAATGCTCTACATTCAGATAGTGGGGGGAATCCTATATCTCTACCTCCACCTAGGCACTTGACCTGTTTCTTCACCTAAGAGAATGAATTGAGAGGGTTGGGGTGCTTGGGTGGTCAGCTGGTTTGGCATCCGACTCTTGACTTAGCTTGTGTCATGATCTTGGGGTCATGGGATCAAGCCCCATGACAAGCTTCAGCCTCAGTGGGGAGTCTGCTTGAGATTCTCTCTCCCTCTCCCCCTCCCCTCAGCTTGTGTGTGGACACTCAAGATCTCCTTCTAAATAAATAAAATCTTTGCAAAAGAAAAGAATGAATTGAGATGGTGACTAGACTTACTGTGGTGACCACTTTGTATTGTATACAAAAACTGAATTATGTTGTAAACCTGAAACTAATACTATTAAATACCAATGTTACCTCAATTAAAAAAAATCAGCTCCCAAAAATACAAATCAGAATCTAAATTATTAAAAAAATAAAAGAAGGAATATATTATCTTTCCAAGTCATAAAACTATGTTCTAATATCTGTGTTCTTCTGGGTTTCTTTCATCACCTCTTGCAGCTCAAAAGGTTGTCTCTTTTTTTTTTTTTTTTACAGATTTTATTTATTTGACACACAAAGATCACAAGTAGGCTGAGAGGCAGGCAGAGAGGGGGAAACAGGCTCCCTGCTGAGCAGAGAGCCCAATGCGGGGCTTGATCCCAGGACCCTGAGATCATGACCTTAGCAAAGGGCAAAGGCTTAACCCACTGAGCCACCCAGACACCCCAAAAGGTTGTCTCTTTTTGTTCTTAAGATCCTTGAAAACCAAAGGGGGCAGGATAGAAAAAGCTCCCTTCTGAGTTCAGGACTGCCTTGGATCCCTGACGTACCAAAAAGCCAATCTCAGCATAATCAAGGTTTTGTTTCTAAGGGATTTTTCTCATCTTTTTTTTTTTTTTTTTTAAGATTTTTATTTATTTATTTGACACAGAGAGAGATCACAAGTAGGCAGAGAGGCACGCAGAGCGTTCCCCGCTGAGCAGAGAACCCAATGTGGGACTCGATCCCAGGACCCTGAGATCATGACCTGAGCCAAAGGCAGAGTCTTAACCCTCTTGAGCCACCCAGGTGTCCCAATTTTTCTCATCTTATCCATCATGTTCTAAATTTATTATTTAGATTACTGCTTTCTAAATGGCAAAACTGTCTTTTCTCAATACATCCCATTTCTATTTATCTGTAACTCAAAACAAACTGTTAATCAGAGAATATATTTTACAGTTCTAGAATATGCCATAATTCATATTTATAATTCATAATTAGGCTTATGCTTTTCTGATTTTCTAAACATCTGCCTCAGTGTTTGGGCTCTTCTTTTACTACCTAAGCAATTTTATTTCCTTCATGATTCTTTCTGTGCTCTTAAAATTCCTAAAAACTGCTGTTCTTTCCTTCCTTCCTTTCCTTTCCTTTCCTCTCTTTTCTCTTCTTCCTCTTTCTTTCTTTTTTGTTATACTGCTACTAAGCTCCAGAAAGATCAAAGCTATAAATATAATATGTACAATCATAAAGAAGAGAATGAAAACTCTTCAACTCTTAACTTACTAAAATGTCTGAACAAAAAACAGCAGTCTACTACACACAGAAAAAATTAAATAGTAAGCTATTTTTACAATTTCCTGGAAACAAAGTTCAAATTTCATAGAACAAACAGCTATTCAAAAGAACAAATCAGTGTAAATAAAAATCCAACATGGCACAATTTTGATCTTCCCATTGGGGGACAGTTGTGACTAAGGACATGGCTACTGAATCCACAATGGCATTCTGTGGAATGATGTTTTAGCAATCACTCTTGTACTTAGAGAAAGCTCTAATTTACCTAGTCAGTAATTTAATTTCCACAACCTCTTAAATCTTGACATCTCTTCTGAGGTTTTCCCATGTTAAATAATACATCACTTCATTAGTCCTTCCTGGTGACATCAATAGTCACAGTACAAAATGAAAAGTTGCATAAAAAGCAATAAGATGCTAATATAATACATTCAGAAAATATTTCTAGGCAGAGAATTATCCATAGAGCAGGAGTGGGACCCCAGAACACTTCGAGACCTATCTGTTTAAATGCAAAGTAGTAGCTCTCAACAGTTTTCGGCCCCAAACCAATTAAGGAAATTATAATAATCATTTCTTCAGTAGCAGTAGCTCAAGAGCAGTTTGAGGAGGTAGATAAGGGGGTCCCTTACAGGGCATAGGGGTATGTGTAAGATTTCAAGGGATGAGTAGTGCAGCTGTGAACACTCCATCCTCCATACCACCGAAATATTATTATAAACCCCTGTACTTCCCTCACCACACAGCTACCCCTGACATTTACCGGGTCTGGAATCCCCAAGCTAGTACTGGGAAGATGAGAGAAAGCTGAACTGCTTAAATTTCAAGAGAATCACTTAAATTCTTCTTTATTAGAATAAAGAATTCTACCATATTCCTGATGTTGATTATTCCTGATATTGCTAATTTTTACTTTTGTTTCCTAATTGTTAGGAAAGCTTAAAAAAAAAAAAAAACAAACAAACCTCAGAAAACCTTCCAAGGACATATATTTTACTTATTCAGGAAAAGGGGAAATTTTGCAGAACTTACACAAAATTGCTTACTGGATAAACTTCCAACTTCTTCTCAAAGCAATTCAAGAAAATCTTACTAACTGGGTCACAACTTTTCTTTCATCACCGTTTCCCAAACCTGGTCCGCACAATTATTGCTTCAGGCACTCTGTATATGTGCTGCTGAAGCGAGCACGCTTCAGGCACTCTGAACAGGTAGGTACTGTCCTGTATCTTTTTGTACTTTGCAGCTTCAGTGCACTTTCACCTGGGGTTGTGCATTCTAGAATTCCAATTATTCAGTTCATGGAATTTTATAATTCAACAAGGTCAAATGTTACCTGCAGTGTGAGGCCTGACTCAACAAGCTAGCAACCCTGAGCTCCCCCAAAATGTTCATTTCTCCTATTCCTTGAGGGTTGGACTCTGCTTTATTCATACGAGGCCCTTAGAACTCTGTCAACTCATTAATGCTGAATAAATTAAACCTATTCTATTCACCAGAAGACTAGAAGAGGACTCTTGGTATACCAGTAGAGGCAGAAATGAACCAGAACTGGAAATATCAATACAATAAAAGGAAAATGTAAACCACAGGAGTTGGGCTGGATACATGTCTTCACACTAGCCAGACTTCTAAAAAATGTGCATCTATGTATAAACCAAGTGTCAACAGCTTCCTAGACTGGCAGTTTTGTTTGTCATCACACAATAATGTTATTGGATGAGCTGTCTCTCCCTGCTCATTGCAGGGTATCATCAATTATGACTGCTTCCCTGTACTCATTCTGGCTGAAGCTCATTTTAGCAGAAAACTTAACCTCGGATAATTTCCCACAAAATAATTCCCAGCAAATTAAATTACGAGATTGTCTCCAACGTCACACACTCTGTCAATAGGATTCATAAAGGTAAAATAAACCTAACCGCGTAATAGCTTAAATACACTACCTGAGAGAGTAACGATTCCCCTGGGCTGAGGCTGAAATCGCAAATATTTGTTACAAAAATCGGCAGATTCAAGGGCCAAAAACAAAACATTGCCCAAAAAATAGCCCGCTGTCTGGCCCACTGAATTGCAAGTAGAAGCATAACCCACGTTTTCCCGGGATAACATAGTTAACGCCCAGCCATCCACAGCGATGTCCTGAGTGGCGGCCAGGAATTCAAACAAAAAGAATGTCACAGTGAGAGCAATCACATCGGGCGTTCTGCCATCAGTGTTCCCGAGCAAACGGTCCACTTGAGTAGATAAATAGATCATGAACAGTCCCAGTATATACTGTGTAGGGACAAGCCAAGATTTGCGACGACCGAAGTTCCTAAAGTAAACTGCATCAACCAGCGGGGCCCAGAGCAATTTGAGGCTGAACGGCCAAAAGACGAAACTGAAGAAAGCTTGATCTGTATAGCTAACGTTTTTGCTCTGCAAAATGAGTGGGATGCTTCCCGCCAGGCCCAGTGGAATGCCCTGAAGCACGTAAAGAAAAAGCAACAGCAAAATGCTGCTTAATTCGGCCCGGCAGCTCCGCGGGGGTTTTGAGAAGTCACCCATGCCAGTATCCCGCAAAAGAGCTTCTTTGTCCCCTTCCCCGCCCACCAATTCCTGATGACTGTCATCCCAGCCGCCTGGCGGCAGAGGACCGCTCTTCATATCCAGAGAGTGGCTGAAATTCCCTGGTCGTCGTTGCCGACTGTTGTCCTTGTGGGAGATGGTGGGTGACATATCAGAGACGATGCAGAGCCCCGTCTGTGGGGTGCCGGGGCTGAGCGTCTTGGAGCGCCTAGTCCCAGGTCCAAGGCTATCGCTCTGGACCAGGGTCTCGATGGTTCAGGGAGGAGGAGGACAGGGCGAGGGGTGATAAGGGCACTTCTTACAGTGGCCCGGGGAGCTGAAGCCGGGAGTCAGTTCCCCGGCTGGAGGCCCAGGCGATGCCCAGGTAGATGCCCCTTGGACCGGCGTCAAGGAGCCTGAAGGAGCCCCCCGCGCAGCCGCGCCGGGCTCGGGGCTGGAGAAGAGGGCCGTGGTGCTACGCTGGAAACGTGCCCTTGACTGCGGCGAGACCGAATGGCCAGTCTCCCGACCCACCTCCAGTTCTCGCCGCCACCGCTGCAGCACACAGCACTTTCCCCGCAGGACTCTGGAGAGACCAGATAACTTCCTGCCTCGCGCCTCAGGAAGTGGTCCTAGACTCAAATGAGTCCTGTCCCCGCCTCCAGAGCGAGCCAATCAGGGCATGCTCGCGAAGCCCGCTTTGGAAACAACGCTTACTAGGAACCCGCAACTCCAGTGACCGAGACCTCATGGGAGGATTAACGCGGAAGCACCGTGCGGCCTGGGCGGGGCGCCGCGCGAGCTTTAGCTCTATGAGCGCATGCGGCTGTCTGGAAAGCGTGGGCCTCGGTGATTGGGCCCCTGCGGCCACGTGAGGGCTGGTTGAGGCAGGCCTGCGCCGGTTGCCGAGTGGTCACAGGGTGCTGCCTCTACCTCCGCTTGCAGCTATCTTTGGGAAGGGCAGTGCCTAACCTCGGGGCCAGGAATTGTGTGATGCCACTGCTTTCGTGGGCCAGATAGAAACAGGGAGGAGGAGGGTTGAAGTTTACGCAGTGGCTTTATCAGCAGGCAAGGGTGTCCCAAAAGAGTAGGGAGAGACCTGGCTAAGTGGAGAAATGCATGCCTCACAGTTCCTGTCTATTTATGGAATGATTGAAACTGCTCTGAGGGGCTAGGTTTCTCTGTAGTCCGTTTTTTGTTGTTGTTTTTCCAGTGTGGTGGAAGAAATGTGGAACTGGGGTCTGGATAACTAACACGTTAGATTGGGTAGGTTGGAATCATAAGATTCCTTCATCCCTCTTATTGTTGAGGCACCTAAAAGGTATTCTAAGAGCCAAATATTAAAATTTTGTTTCATGTTAACTGGATATATATGCAGCATTGAAATGATAAGAGAAAATAACGTTAGGGAACCAATAGCATTAATTGTAATGTATAGGAAATACCTGTAAATTTTTATATATAATGTTTATTTATATTACATACTGTTTTCCAGTGGATAACGAATACTAAAAACAACCTATGCTTAAAAGTTAAACATACCAAACTTCACACCATTTAGAAGATAAAACATGTTATTGCTGGCTTTCCCCAGATAGTCATATGTTGCAATAACTTACCCATCTCAAAATTAACAAGAAGGAAAAGGTTGGTTTCCTGAAGATGGACATTAAAATTTGAATGCAAAAAGTTACACATTTATGGGGCACCTGGGTAGGTCAGTGGTTAAGCATCCAACTCTTGATCTCCCCTGTAGTCACGATATCAGGGTGAGGAGATCAAGCCCCCTTTGGAGCTCCACACTCAGTGCTCAAGATTCTCTCTCTCCATCTCCCTCTACTCCCTTACTGGTGCACACACTGTCTCTCTCAAATAAATAAAATTTTTTAAAGTTACACCTTAGTTAAATGTAGTATAGATTTTAGACAGGAAACCAAATTAATACAAATACTACATTTCTGAAAACTAATTTTATGCAATGTTTCAGGAAATGAAACTCTTTTTTGCAACTCTTTATTAAGGACTCGTCTTGAACCTGTGTTCATTCTTTCTTCATTTTGAGTGAGAAAGAGAGAGACAGAAAGACCAAGTGATGAGGAGGGGCAGAGGGAGAGAGAGAATTTTAAGCTGGTTCCAGGCCCAGTAGGGCTTGATTGCATGAGCCTGAGAGATCATGACCTGAGCTGAAATCAAGAATTTGGTGCTTAACTGGTTGAGCAACCCTTGAGCAAGGTTGAGCAAGGCCTTGAACCTTCATTCTTAAAAAATGTCTTCAAAGTACACAGACTTGCTGAAATGTCTTTTTAAAGTACATAGGCATGGTAAATTTTAGCAAATACTTGTTGAATGATGTATTATGTATTAGAAAGTTTACTACTATGCTATGTAGGTGGAAATTATTTTTACTTCAAAACTCATAAATTTTTCATACTGTCTCCATCCACTTAAATATTGTAAATGTCTTTTTCTGTATTCTTTATCTTTCCCTAGGATCTTCAAGGTGGTCATGATTAAATTCTATTCCATTTTTATATAATTAGAAAATTTCTTCCATTATTTTTGAAAAGAGGATATATTGGCAAACTGAATCTTTGCTTATCCAAACATCGTCATTGACTTACAGCTTTCATTATTACCATTAAGACGTCTTCATCAGATTTTATTTCTAAGTAGCTTGTTCTCTCTGGTGTTTGTTTGCTTTTTTTTTCCTAATTTCTAGATGTGCCCTTATTTTTAAAAATCTTAATCCTTCTTGGGTATATTTATGATCTACTGCTGGGTTACATATTATTCCAAAATTTAGCACCTTAAAACAATGATCATTGTATCCCATAATTGCTATTGCTTAGGAATTCAGATATGACTTAGCTGGATGGTTCTAGCTAAGTATTTCTTATGAGGTTGCCGTGAAGATGTGAGCTGGGGCTTTAGTCATCTGAATGGTTGGCTGGAGCTAGAGGATCGACTTCTAACATGGGTCAATCACATGGATGTTGGCAGGAGGCCTCAGTTCCTGTCATGTGAGTCTCTGTAGAGCTGCTTAGTGTCTTTCTGAAATGGCAGCTGGCTTCCCTCAGAGCAAGTGATTTATGGGAAGGAACAAGGAAAAAGTTACAGTGCTTTTAAGACACAGTGTCAAGAGTTACATACTTCATCATATTCTATTAACTACAAGCAAGTCACTAAGCCCATCCTACCTTTAAGGGAAGGAGAATGAAGTTTTACTTCTTGAAGGGAGGAATATCAAGGAACTTGTAGATATACTTTAAAATTGTCATACTAGGTATCAGTGAATCATTTAAATCTAAATATAAAAGTTTCTCAAGTTCAAGGAAGTTTTCTTCTCTTATTTTAAGAATTATGTGTAATTTTTATTTTTATATGCAGATTTTAAAGGGTTTTTAAATTGAGAAGTTTTCATGAAGGAAACGGTGCAGCTCTGACTAAACTCAGGTAGAGGTGCCAATGAAAGGATATTGGTATATTATAAATCCCAATATTTACCACACCAAACATGACTGTACTTTGGTCATTCTGCTTTTCCAATATTCAAAACAAACCTCTCGGTAACTCATCATTTTTAAAAGCCAAGTTAACTTCTCAGGAGTCCAGGACATAGGAGTCAACACTGGCTAGAAGTTTCTAAACTAAAACTTGTGATCATATTGCCTATGACACAAATAAGAAAATCAACAGACTGATAGAGATTTGTTATCTAGAGGTGCCTGGGGGCTCAGTCGTTAAGCGCCTGCCTTCAGCTCAGGTCATGATCCAGCCCGGCATCAGGCTCCCTGCTCAGTGAGGAGCCTTCTTCTCCATCCCCCTTTCCGTTTGTGTTCCCTCTCTTGCTATGTCTCTCTCTGTCAAATAAATAAATAAAATCTTTAAAAAAATTGTTATCTGAAATCACTCAACATAATACAATTGCCCTCGACTTTTTACAGGCCAGCTAAGAAAGTCCATACACTAGCTAATATATCTTGTACCCATCAAAAAAAAAAAGGTGAAACAATTAGTCAATTTTTTAAAGGCCACTTGGTTAGCTAAAGTTAATCAAACTGATCCTTGATATTTATTCTCAAGTTAGATGTAGAATGTCTAAAAAATTAAATACAAAATAGTTTCCAAATGTCTAATGATATTTATGATTGTCTTCATTCTTTATGCCTTTCCCCATCATCAGCCAGAGTTTTGTTTTGATTTTTGTTTTTTTTTTTTAAAGATTTTATTTATTTGACAGAGAGAGATCACAAGTAGGCAGAGAGGCAGGCAGAGAGAGAGAGGGAAGCAGGCTCCCTGCTGAGCAGAGATCCCAATGCGGGACTTGATCCCAGGACCCTAAGATCATGACCTGAGCCGAAGGCAGCGGCCTAACCCACTGAGCTACCCAGGCGCCCCATGTTTGTTTGTTTTTAAAGTAAGCTTTACAACCAACATGGGGCTTGAACTTAGGACCTTGAGATCAAGACTTTCATCTTCTACCGACTGAACCAGTTAGGTGCCTCATGCCAGGTGTGTAAATATTACTACATGTCTATCCAGAGCTGATACTCAGCTGATAATACCTCATCAAAAAGAAACCAAATCCTTTTCAGTTAGGTGCTCTCCTCTCCTATTTTGACCAAAAGCAGGTTGGAGGTGAGGGATGGGTCAGGAAATTCTGATATGGCATAATCTTGGTTTAACTAATGTGTAGGTGACAATGTAATGTGATGCCAGGTGTTACACATGGTAAGTCAGCGGGTCATACATACTATATTCTCCACATTTAAACTCTCAAGGCTTCCTGGAGGATCCATGATAACTGAAATTGATTTATTTGAATTTGATGTGGCAATTTTAAAACATAGCTTCCAGGGTCTTTATCACTTTCCCCTTTGAGAGGTAGAGTCTCTGTCCTTTCCAATCTCTTTTGGAACTGAGCATCCTCCATTAAGGGTAAAACTGTCTGGAAAGGAGCTAAATAAAGCCCGTGGCTCTCAGTTGTTGGCTGAGCTGCCAGTCAGCAGCATCAACCTTGTTGCTGTGTACAAGAGCTACACTGAAAGCCAATCCTCCAGCCCCAAGTTAAGCTCTGCTTGCTGATGCCACATGCAGCAGAAATAAGTCTTCACTACTAAGTGATGGCCAAATAGCGATTTCTTTCTCAGAAGATCTCATAGTACTCTTGTGGGACAGACTGAAACACATCCCTACAAACTGAGGCATGCTCTCCTACTAGGCTCTCAGGGTACCTCAGCAAACATGGAGCAACTCTCACTATGAAAACCAGACTGATGTTGCATGGGACCTTTAGCCACTACTATTACAAACAGCTGTTCCTTTTGTATACTTAATGCCCTTCACTCACTTCTGGTAATACCGTTCTTTTTCCTGGTCTTCCCTGACTGAGGTGTTCTGGTGAAGCTGGTGCAACTGCCAAAGAAACCCTTCCTGCTGGTAGCCACAATCCCTTCTTGCTTTCAATTGCTCCACTCTGTACTTTTCCATTCTCCCTTGCACATGCTCCAGTGACCAGAAGGGTGAACACAGAGTCCATCCTAGGCCTATCAGAGTCCACTGTATGAATTTTCTAAAATTCACTGACTAGTCTCATATTGATGATAGGGTCCATTTAGGTTATTTCATGTTTGATGGTTTGTTTTCACTATCGCTCACACATACATATATTTTAGAAGCAAAATTTCTGGGTGAAAATGTATATTTAAAATGTGATAATAGTGTCAACAGACCTGCAAAAATTTTTGTGCCAGTTTACACTGTTTAACTGTGATTAATCACATCTGCTTGGCCACATTAACCCTTTATATATAAAATCTGTCAGTCTATACCAGTTTGACAAGTACGAATATGTGATGTTATTTTAGTTTGTACTCTTTTAATGGTAAAAACATATGTTTACATTTATATGTATACATATTTTTAAAAATATTCATTTATTTTTCTTGCAATTTGAGCCTGAAGCTCTCAAAAGTAAGATAAGAATTACATCAGAAAAGTTCTGAGGATAAAGAAGATGTGATTCATATATACGGTGGAATATTACTCAGCCATCAGAAAGGATAAATACCTACCATTTACATTGATGTGGATGGAACTAGAGGATATTAGGCTAAGTGAAGTAAGTCAATCAAAGAAGCACTATTTTCATATGGTTTCACTCATATATGGATTATAAGAAATAGTGCAAAGGACCATAGGGGAAGGGAGGGAAAACTGAATGGGAAGAAATCAAAGAGGGAGACAAACCATAAAAGACTCTTGACTCTGGAAAACAAACTGAGGGTTGCAGAAGGGGAGGTGGGTGAGGGATGGGGTAACTGGGTGATGGGCATTAAGGAGGGCACGTGTTGTGATGAACATAATGTTATACATAACTAATGAATCAATGAACACTTCATCAAAAACTTATGTACTATGTGTTGGCTAATTGAATTTAAATAAAAGAAAAGTTCTTATCACATACTATTTTATTATGGTTAGTTAATATCAACCCAGTTTTTGGTCCTTTGCTGGTATCTTGTTTTTCCACTTTGAGGCTTAGGGAATTTTCCTTTTCTTAGAGTTCAAAATTTGCACCACGACTGGATTTATCTCTTAAGTTTTCTCTCATAACTTTCTTTTTTCTTTTTGGTCTACTTTATTGGGAACTTCCAGACTAAGTCCTTCAAAGAAAAATTGGAATTCTTTTTTTAAAATTTTAAGTCATCTCTACACCCAACCTGGGACTCAAACTCACAACCCCAAAATCTAGCGTCACATGCTCTACCAACTGAGCTAGCCAGGCACCCTGATAAATTGTAATTGTACAGTTAAAATTTCTGCACTTTGGCAGGGCTTAGGGGAAGGTAGAGGTGAATAGATGGAGCACAGAGGAGGTTTAAGGGACTGAAACTGCTCTGCATACTAAAATGGTATTACATGTCATAACATATTTGTCCAACCCACAGAGGGTACACCAGCAAGAATCAGCCCCAATGTAACCTATGGGCTTTGGGTGATAATGATGTGTCAGTGTAGGTTGTGGGGAATGTGCATGAGTAGGGACAGGAGTATATGGGAAATCTCTGTACTTTCTGCTCAATTTTGCTATGAACCTAAAACTGCTTTTAAAAATAAGGCTATTTTAACATATGTAAATTTTATCCCATTAAAAAGAAGGACTGTAGAAAATTATTTGTATGAGGATTGGGGGTGGTGGAAGCTTGCTGAATTAAGAACAGCAGATTATCAAATGACTCAGAACTGATGGGCTTATTGGGGGGTTAGTTTACCAGTCTGTTTATTCTGTACATACTCAAAACTCTCCATAACGAAGAAAAACAAACAAAAAATAAATTGGTTAATGACTATTATTAGTTATTCTATTCAGTCAGTTTTAGAAAACAAAAACAGAAGCAGAAAGACAGAGTTTTACTGGAAGGATATTGATGGCATCCCAGAATCAGTAGAAGGCTGGGAGAACTGGCTTAGCAAAAACACAGAAACTATAGCTCAAGGCCAGACAGAAGGAGCTGTGGATTATAGGAAATCTGCCAAAACACTGCTCCTCTGGCCGGCCTGTGATCTCTTGAGCTTCCAAGTTTTTCCTGGGCTCTGTTACAAAAATGAACACCACCATCTAGTGGCCCCTTTTTGCATCTATGTGTGGTTGCAGATTTCTTGACTGGTTTTCCACCTCACTGTCATCTGAATGTTACCTTCTATACACCCTTCAGAATTTTTTCATTGCTTTTTTGGCAATGTTATTTGTGGAGAAATCAGGTTTACTGTGGTGTAATTTAGAAAAGTAAAATTTTACTTTACAGTTCTATACATTTAGATAAATACAAACTATTTTGACAAATAGTTATGTAACCACCACCACAATCAAAATATGGAAGATTCATCACTCCAAAAAGTCTCTTGCCCACTTTTGAAGACCATCTCTCCATCTATCCTCCAGCCCCCAAAGTCCCATTGATCTGTTTTCTCTCCCTATAGTTTTGCTTTTCTAAAATGGCATAATGGAATCATACAATATGTAGCCTTTTGTGCCTGGCCTCTTTCAGTTAGCAAAGTGCATTGAGATTCATCTGTGTTGTCACTTGCATTGATAGTCCTCCCTCACTCTTCACCCCCCTCCTTTGTTTTGGCTGAGTAGTACTTTGCTGTATGGATGTATCAGCATGTGTTTATTGTCTTGTCCAAGGACATTTGAATTTTTTCCAGTTTTGGCAGTTATGAATAAAGTAACTATAAATACTGTGTACAGGTGTTTGTCTAAACATGTTTTCATTTCTTTTCTTTTTTTAAAGACTTTGAAATTAATTAATTAATTAATTAATTAGACAGAGTGAGACACAGCGAGAGAGGGAACACAAGCAGGACGAGTGGGAGAGGGAGAAGCAGGCTTCCTGCTGTCAAGGGACCCTGATGTGAGGCTCGATCCCAGGACCCTCGGATCATGACCTGAGCAGAAGGGAGACGCTTAGCAACTGAGCCACCCAGGTGTCCTCGTGTTTTCAGTTCTCTTGGGCAATTACCTTGAATAGGATTGCTGAGTTGTGTGATATGTGTATATTTAACTAAGAAACTGCCAGAATGCTTTCTAAAGTGGTTATGCCATTTCACACTCCAACTACCAACATTTTTTTTTCTGCTTGTGACCTCCTACATGGTTTTCCAGTATTGCCATGTTTGACTCCTAAATTTTTTCTTCTTTTATATTGTGCAATTTTTAGATTGGGAAGATGATACCAAAATATTTTAAGTAGCACATTATGTTTATTAACTATTTGTAAGGACTAATTTATGAATTTTATATCCCCCTTTCATGACTGGGGTCTTGATGTTGTTTGTTTTCATTTTAATATTGTTTTAGAGATTCACGTATCTTTTATTTTTCTGTAAAAATTTCCCCATATCGTGTCTGGGTGGCTCAGTGGGTTAAGCCTCTGCCTTCAGCTCAGGTCATGATCTCAGGGTCCTGGGATCGAGTCCCACATCAGACACTGCTCAGCAGGGAGACTGCTTCCCCCAGCTCTCTCTCTGCCTGCCTCTACTTGTGATCTCTCTCTGTCAAATAAATGGATAAAATCTTTAAAAAAAACTTCCCCATATCTTGCCATGTTTTAATGTACACGGTTTTCAAAATAAGGACAGAGTACATAATGCTTTAGTGAATCATTTCACAATCATATGTTGGATATTCACAATGTGCTAGTCATGATACCATATTCTGAAAATAACTAATATTTTTATGGTGCTTTATCATTTAGAAAAAGTGTTTTCATATATATTATTTAACTCTCTGAAAGTTAAAATACAACCACCCACAACCAAACATTCTTTGTCTGTGTGTGTTTGTGTGTGTGTGTGTGTGTGTGTGTGTGTGTGTATAAATAGCAGGCAGCTAAAGGGCAGAGAGAAATATGAGAATGAATGATAGGACAGACAAAAGATGAGTTTAATTGGCTAAGAGATGAAGAAAGCTGGAGAAAGAGGTAACAAATGTGTGAGGGGGAGGTTGGGAAGTGGAAAAAGGAAGGACATTCAGTGACTACTAGATTGGGTTACCTTGTTTGTCCCACCCTGAAATTCCCTTGGTTATGCTTA
Source organism: Taxidea taxus jeffersonii (assembly GCA_003697995.1). Lineage (NCBI taxonomy): Eukaryota > Metazoa > Chordata > Mammalia > Carnivora > Mustelidae > Taxidea > Taxidea taxus. The sequence goes on from RCUC01168660.1 coordinate 47,126, forward strand.
CGAAGTACCTTCACACTTTTTATAGACTTTTGAAATACTAATTAACTGGTTACCTGCCTTTTTCAACAAGTGAGTCCCAGAGAAAGAATTTTACTCTGGGCAACTAACACTACCAATAAGGAAAGACATCTTAGATAAAATGGGAGGAGGTATGGAAATGCAAACTTTGTGAAGTTTCTCCTTTCAGGAAAAGCAGCTCTTCCTGTAACATGTCCTAAGAAAAGTGGGGTCATGCTGCTTTTTTCTAGTCACCTGAGATTTTGTGATATCTTGGTTGAAATGAGGCTCTGAATGTGCAGCTGATTCCTAGGAAAAGGTAAAAATAAAAACATCAAACCATTGTTTGCAAATTGAGCCTGGTATTTGTATGAATATTATGATGGCTACTGCCAGTATACTGAATTCATGGACGATATGTGAAGGTAAGTGATTTTAACATATGAAAACAGCTTAAAGTCCTAAGTTTAAAAATTCCATGCAGGGTGACCGGGATGGCTCAGTCAGTTAAGCATCTGCTTCCAGTTTAGGTCATGATCCCAGGGTCCTGGGTTCCAGCATCACATCCTGCATTGGGTTCCCTGCTCAGCAGGGAGCCTGCTTGTCCCTCTCCCTCCGCTCCTCCCCTCCACTCATTCTCTCTCTCTCTCACTCACACTCACTCTTAACCAAATATTTTTTTAAAAAATTAGAAATAGAGGTGCCTGGGTGGCTAAGTTGGTTAAGAGTCTGCCTTGGGCTCAGGTCATGATCTCAGGGTCCTGGGATGGAGTCCCACGCCAATCTCCCTGCTCAGCAGGGAGTCTTCTTCTCCCTCTCCTTTTGCCCCCTCCCCTGTTCATGTGCTCTTTCTCTGAAAAATAAATAAATAAAATCTTTTAAAAAATTAAAAAAAATAAAAATCCATGGAAAACATTATCATTATTTGTTGAAAAACAGAACGCATACTGCATTTCAAAATGGAGGACTTCATTTTCTTCACCCTCACTGCAAACTGTTTTATGAGTCACCGTGTTTCATTCCTATATTTTTAATTTTTAATATACAAATACTCCAACAGCAATATTATTCACAACAGCCAAAAGGTGGCAGCCACCCAAATGTCCATGGACAGATAGATGGATAAATAAAATGTGGTATATACACACACACACACACACACTAGAACATTATTCAGCCTTAAAAAGGAAGGAAGTCCTGGAGTCAAGATGGCGGAGAGGTAGCAGGCTGGGACGACATCAGGTAGCAGGAGATCAGCGAGGTAGCTTATCAAACCATTGCAAACACCTACAAATCCAACAGGAGATTGAAGAGAAGAAGAGCAACAATTCTAGAAACAGAAAATTGACCACTTTCTGAAAGGTAGGACTGGAGGAGAAGTGAATTCAAAGAGACAGGAAGATAGACCGCGGGGGAAGTACTGGCTCCTGGCAAGCAGGGGAGCAATGGAGCACAAAATCAAGACTTTTAAAAGTCTGCTCCACGGAGGGACATGGCTCCAGAGGCTAAACTGGGGTGAAGCCCACGTGGGGTCAGTGTGGCCCCAGGTCCCGCAGGGTCACAGAAGGATCGGGGGTGTCTGAGTGTCGCAGAGCTCAAAGGTATTAGAGTGGGGAAGCCGGCAACAGAGACAGAGCCGAGGAGTGAGCTCTCAACTCGGGGTTACCTTGAACCATAATCCATGGCACAGCCACTGCTCTGTGAGTGGGGTCCCCACAAGATCTGGAGAGACGCCAACCTGGAAGAGCTCAGGGATCTTCGGGGTTCAGAGACTCCAGGCGGAGCTCTGTGTCAGAGATGCTTGGTCACAGGCTGGGTGAGCTCGGAGTGCAGCCGGAGGCCAGGGACACGGGAGTGATTGAGCGCTTTTCTCTGAGGGCGCACTAAGAAGTGGGGCCCCGAGCTCTCAGCTCCTCAGGGCCGGAGACTGGGAGGCTGCCATTTTCATTCCTGTCCTCTGGAACTCTATGGAAAGCATGTAGGGAACAAAAGTTCCCGAAAGTGAACGCAAGCAGATTACTTAGCCTGGCCCCTGGTAAAGGTGCTGCAATTCTGCCTCGGGCAAAGACACTTGAGAATCACTACAACAGGCCCCTCCCCCAGAAGATCAACAAGAAGTCCAGCCAAGACCAAGTTCACTTATCAAGGAGAACAGCGGAATTTCAGAGGAGGTGAAAGCAAAGCATGGAATTCATGACTTTCTCCCCGTGATTCTTTAGTCTTGCAGTGAATTAATGTTTTTTAATTTTATTTTTTTTCTTCTGCTAAATTTATTTCAACACTTACCCTTTCCTCTTTTAATGTTTTTAAGCTAGTTTATCTTAACAATTCCTTTCATAAAAAAATTAATCTTTTTTGAATCTTCATTATTATAGTCATATTTTATCCTTCATTGTATCTAACTTTATTTTTTATATACACATAGGGTTTTTTCTTCTAAAAAATTTGGGGTACAACTTCTTCTAATAGATCAAAATATACCCTAAATCTAGCTCAGGGCCTATTCTAGTCTTCAGCCCAAGCAAATTCTATCCACTTTCTTTTTCCTTATTCTCCCAACCAACTTACTTTATCAACTCCTTTAATAGAAATCTAAAAAAAAAAAAAATTCATCTTTATAGGCATATTCCATTCCTTCATTGTGTTTACACTTATATGTGTTTTTCATTCTTTAAAATTTTGGGAGGTAGTTTCTTCTAAGAGACCATAATACTCCCAAAATTAAGTGGGTGACCCTGTTCTAGTCACCAGTCTAATATAGAAATATATTTTTTCTTTTTTATATTTTTTCTTTATTTGTTTTCTTTCTTAAATTTTTTCCCCCTGAACTTTTTTATCCCCTTTCTCCCCGCAACGACTTGGGGTCTCTTCTGATTTGGTTAAAGCACATTTTCCTGGGGTCTTTGCCACCCTTTTAGTATTTCATTTGCTCCTTCATATAGTCTTATCTGGACAAAATGACAAGTAAGGAAAACTCACCACAAAAAAAAAAAGAACAAGAGGAAGTACCGAAGGCTAGGGACCTAATCAATACAGACATTGGTAATATGTCAGATCTAGAGTTCAGAATGATGATTCTCAAGGTTCTAGCCAGGTTTGAAAAAGGCATGGAAGATATTGGAGAACCCCTCTCCAGAGAGGTAAAAGCCCTTTCTGGAGAAATAAAAGAACTAAAATCTAACCAAGTTGAAATAAAAAAAGCTATTAATGAGGTGCAATAAAAAATGGAGGCTCTTACTGCTAGGATAAATGAGGCAGAAGAAAGAATTAGTGATATAGAAGACCAAATGACAGAGAATAAAGAAACTGAGCAAAAGAGAGACAATTACTGGACCACGAGGGGAGAATTCAAGAGATAAGTGACACCATAAGACGAAACAACATTAGAATAACTGGGATTCCAGAAGAAGAAGAAAGAGAGAGGGGAGCAGAAGGTATATTGGAGAGAATTATTGTAGAGAATTTCCCTAATATAGCAAAGGGAACAAGCGTCAAATACAGGAGGTACAGAGAATCCCCCTCAAAATCAATAAGAATAAGTCCACACCCTGTCACCTAATAGTAAATTTACAAGTCTTAGCGACAAAGAGAAAATCTCGAAAGCAGCCCGGGACAAGAAATCTGTAACATACAATGGTAAAAATACTAGATTGGCAGCGGACTTATCCACAGAGACCTGATAGTCCAGAAAAACTGGCATGATATATTCAGAGCACTAAACGAGAAAAACATGCAGCCAAGAATACTATATCCAGCTAGGCTATAATTGAAAATAGGAGAGATAAAAAGCTTCCAGGACAAACAAAAACCAAAAGAATTTGCAAACACCAAACCATCTCTACAGGAAATATTGAAAGGGGTCCTCTAAGCAAAAAGAGACCCTAAAAGTCATAGATCAGAAAGGAATAGAGACAATATACAGTAACAGTCACCTTACAGGCAATACAATGGCACTAAATTCATATCTCTCAATAGTTACCCTGAATGTAAATGGGCTAAATGCCACCATCAAAAGACACAGGGTATCAGGATGGATAAAAAAACAAAACCCATCAATATGTTGCCTTCAAGAAACTCATTTTAGACCCAAAGACACCTCTAGATTTAAAGTGAGGGTGTGGAAAACAATTTACCATGCTAAAGGACATCAGAAGAAAGTTGGGGTGGCAATCCTTATATCAGATCAATTAGATTTTAAGCCAAAGACTATAATAAGAGATGAGGAAGGACACTATATCATACTCAAGGGGTCTGTCCAGCAAGAAGATCTAACAATTTTAAATGTCTATGCCCCTAACGTGGGAGCAGCCAACTATATACACCAATTAATAACAAAATAAAAAAAACACATCGACAAGAATATAATAAAAGTAGGGGACTTTACCACGTCCCTCACTGAAATGGACAGATCATCCAAGCAAAAGATCAACAAGGAAATAAAGGCCTTAAATGACACATTGGACCAGATGGACATCACAGATACATTCAGAACATTCCATCCCGAAGCAACAGAATACACATTCTTCTCTAGTGCCCATGGAACATTCTCCAGAATAGATCACATCCTGGGTCATAAATCAGGTCTCAACTGGTGTCAAAAGATTGGGATCATTCCCTGCATATTTTCAGACCACAATGCTCTGAAGCCAGAACTCAATCACAAGAAGAAATTTGGAAAGAACCCAAATACATGGAGACTAAACAGCATCCTTCTAAAGAATGAATGGGTCAACCAGGAAATTAAAGAAGAGTTGAAAAAATTCATGGAAACAAATGATAATGAAAACACAGTGGTTCAAAATCTGGCACACAGCAAAGGCAGTCCTGAGAGGAAAATATATAGCAATACAAGCCTTTCTCAAGAAACAAGAAAGGTCTCAAATACACAACCTAATCCTACACCTAAAGGAGCTGGAGAGAGAACAGCAAAGAAAGCCTAAGCCCATCAGGGGAAGAGAAATAATAAAGATCAGAGCAGAAATCAATGAAATAGAAACATACAAACAAAAAACAATAGAACAAATCAACGAAATGAGGAGCTGGTTCTTTGAAAGAATTAATAAGAGTGATAAACCCCCGGCCAGACTTATCAAAAAGACAAGAGAAAGGACCCAAATAAATAAAATCATGAATGAAAGAGGAGAGATCACAACCTACACCAAAGAAATACAAACAATTATAAGAACATACTATGAGCAACTCTACGCCAACAAATTTGACAATCTGGAAGAAATGGATGCATTCCTAAAGACATATAAACTATCACAACTGAACCAGGAAGAAATAGAAAACCTGAACAGACCCATAACCAGTAAGGAGATTGAAACAGTCATCAAAAATCTCCACAAACAAACAGAAGCCCAGGGTCAGACGGCTTCCCAGGGGAATTCTACCAAACATTTAAAGAATTAATTCCTATTCTCCTGAAAATGTTCCAAAAAATGGAAATGGAAGGAAAACTTCCAAACTCATTTTATGAGGCCAGCATCACCTTGATCCCAAAACCAGACAAGGATCCCATCAAAAAAGAGAATTACAGACCGATATCCTTGATGAACACAGATGCGAAAATTCTCACCAAAATACTTGCCAATAGGATCCAACAGTACATTAAAAAGATGATTCACCACGACCAAGTGGGATTTATTCCAGGGCTGCAAGGTTGGTTCAACATCCGCAAATCAATCAATGTGATAGAATACATTAATAAAAGAAAGAACAAGAACCATATGATACTCTCAATAGATGCTGAAAAAGCATTTGACAAAGTACAGCATCCCTTCCTGATCAAAACTCTTCAGAGTGTAGGGATAGAGGGCACATACCTCAATATTATCAAAGCCATCTATGAAAAACCCACCACAAATACCATTCTCAATGGAGGAAAACTGAGAGCTTTTCCGCTAAGGTCAGGAACACGGCAGGGATGTCCATTAGCACCACTGCTATTCAACATAGTACTAGAAGTCCTAGCCTCAACAATAAGACAACAAAAAGAAATTAAAGGCATCCAAATAGGCAAAGAAAAAGTCAAACTCTCACTCTTTGCAGATGATATGATACTATATGTGGAAAACCCAAAAGTCTCCACTCCAAAACTGCTAGAACTTGTACAGGATTTCAGTAAAGTGCCAGGATATAAAATCAATGCACAGAAATCAGTTGCATTTCTTTACACCAACAACAAGACAGAAGAAAGAGAAATTAAGGAGTCAATCCCATTTACAATTGCACCCAAAACCATAAGATACCTAGGAATATACCTAACCAAAGAGGCAAAGAAACTATACTCAGAAAACTATAAAATATTCATGAAAGAAATTGAGGAAGACACAAGGAAATGGAAAAATGTTCCATGCTCATGGATTGGAAGACCAAATATTGTGAAAATGTCTATGCTACCTAAAGCAATCTAATTGCATATTTAATGCAATCCCTATCAAAATACCATCCTTTTTTTTTTT
>RCUC01168661.1:0-44046 GCA_003697995.1 Taxidea taxus jeffersonii
ACCACAGACACCACGACCTCCCCTAGAGTGATCATGTGAAGAAGAGTCATCCGTATTTACCCATCAACCCAGCAAGGACCCAAAGAATGGCCGGGAACTATTAAGCAGTGGCAGCAGTTGACCCTTTCAGTAGGCGTATCATTTTTTAAGGACTATAGTTATTTTACTTTATTTTTAATTTAGATCCAATTCATTAACATATAATGTATTATTGCTTTCAGGGGTAGTGGTCTGTAATTCACCAATCTTATGTAATACCTGGTGCTCATTACATCATTACATGCCCTCCCTTAATGTCCATAACCCAGGTACCCCCTTCCCTCCAGCCCCCTCCCCTCCAACAACCCTCAGTTTCTTTTCCTATGATTAACAGTCTCTTATGATTAGTCTCCTTCTCTGGTTTTGTCCTGTTTTATTTTTTTTTCCTCTCTTCCCCTGTGATCCTGTTTTGTTTCCCACATTAAATTTGGGATTTGTTAAATCCCACGTATGAGTGAGATTTTATAATTTTCTTTCTCTAGTTGACTTGTTTTGCTTAACATAATACCCTCTAGTTCCATCCACATTGTTGAAAATGGCAAGATTTCAATTTTTGATGGCTTCATAGTATTCCATTATATATATATATATATACACCACATCTTCTTTATTCATTCATCTGTCAGTGGACGTCTGGGCTCTTCCATAGTTTGGCTATTGTGGACATTGCTGCTATAAACATTCAGGTGCATGTGCCCCTTCGGGTCACTACATTTGTATCTTTAGGGCAAATACCCAGTAGTGCGATTGCGGGGTCATAGGATAACTCTATTTTCAACTTTTTGAGGAACCTCCATGTTGTTTTCCAGAGTGGCTGCACCAGCTTGCATTCCCACCAATACTATAGGAGGGTTCCCCTTTCTTTGCATCCTCTCCAACATCTGTCATTTCCTGACTTGTTAATTTTAGCCATTCTGACTGCTGTGAGGTGGCATCTCATTGTGGTTTTGATTTGTATTTCTCTAATGCCGAGTGATGTTGAGGATGTTTTCATGTGTCTGTTGACCATTTGGATGTCTTATTTGGAGAAATACCTGTTCAGAAAACATCATTTTAAAGACAAAATCATTTAAGACTCTGAATGTGGGATGACTAGGGGGTTCATTCAGTTAAGCACCTGACTCTTGATTTTAGCTGAGGTCTTGATCTCAGTGTTATGATTTCAAGCCCTGTGTTGGGTCCCATGCTGTGGAAAAAAACCAAAAAAACAAAAATTCTCAAGGCTGGGTGGGATCCTGAAGATCCTCAGTTATTGTCCTCACAGCTGTCCCTTTGCCCTTCTTCCAGTGCTTCTCACCCTAGAGAATTTTGTAGAATGGATACCCATTCATTGAAAGCCTACCATGCACCAGACCCCTAGCTCCCCCTCCACCTTAGCTCATCCTCCCAATCTTGGCACACAATGCTCAGCCTACCTGGGGCAGGAGGGCATGAGCAATGCTCTGAGGGCCCTCGGAGGAGGAGCTTCCTTATCTCTCTGCTGTCTGACCTGTGAGCCCCTGAACCTCAGGGTCCTGCATCACAGGATACAGCATACTTTTCCATGCGTCATCTCGGTCCCTTCTGATAGCAGTTCTAGGGGTGGATATTCTTACCTCCACCTGGAAGATGCAGTAAACGAAATTCCCACTGGATTATTCAGCCAGTCAGTCTTGGAGCCTTTGACATAAACCCTGGTTTTGTGGTTCAAAATTCACCGCTCCCCGTGACGCTTTGGTTCCCTTATGTCCTTCCTTATATCCTAACCCAAAATAGCCATTCAAACTACTTTTTTGGAAGACTGTGGGTTATGGGCCATGGGAGATGTAAAGGACCATAAGAACAAGGGCCGTTTCCTCAGGCACCTGCAATCTATTTGAAGGCATGAGACGTGTTTTCTTCCTTCCCGATTCCCCTAAAGATGGGACATGGTGCACCCTTCTGTCAGAGGTTCTGGCTCTGAAACAACATGGAGCTGGGGAAAAGAAGTCCAGAAAGTCCAGAAACTGAGTGGTCTGGGCTCTAGGCTGACTCTACAGCCATGACCTCAAAGAAGTCACCCTAGTCACTTATCTATAAAAGGGAAACCTTGATAATTCTGATTCCCGCTTCACAGGATTAAGGGACAGATTTAGTGAGATGTAGTATGTGTGGAAGCATCTGCAAAACTGCACACTGCTTTCCAGATAGAAAGGGTCAGTGCTCTCCTCTTCCCCGCCCCCTGCATCTTACTGGTAGCCTCAGACCCTGAGGACACACTTCTGAAGCCGACTACCATTGTACCCTGACTGTCCTAGGACCAGGGCGATTACAGTCCCCTGCTTTCTCTGCTGTCCCAAAGCCTTGCCCTCCCCCCCATCAATTTCATAGGTGACCTATGTGATGGAAAGTGAAAATGTCACCTCCATTGAAAACAAAAACCAAAACCTAGAATGAGCAAGGCCCTGCGGAGAGAACCTGAAATCTATAAGTTATTTACAAGACTGTGTCCTGGTGATCCCTGCAGGTGGAGGGAATCAACCTGTGAGGACTTTGCACAAAATGTCGGTCATTGTCCCAACAAGAAGTGTCGCCACAGTTCAGGGAGGGCAGAGTACCTCGGGACCTCTTCCCACCCTCCTGGTTGCCAAGGAGGGTTTTTGATGGGTGAGACTTTCAGGTTTGCCTCCAGGAGGTCAGCTGGAGGGAACGAAGCACAGAGCAGAAAAGGACGTCAGACGTCAGGGGTTTCTGAGGAATGCATTGGTTGTTTAAGGCTCTGTGGTCACTGCCCCACCACCTTCCAAATCCAGCCTCTCGCGCAGCATGAACAGAGATCAGCCGGGTAACAAAAAACAGCTTCCTCTCTCTGGTCTCCGGCCCGCCCCTGCCAACCTGGGAGCCATTACCTTTTCCAGATGTGGAATAATTGCAGGGCTCATCACCCCTGGGGTCTGCTGGGATCCATCTCCAAGGGTCTCCGGGTCCTTTTATTTAATCCTCACAACGGTCACTCGCAATAAGGATGAAAGTGGGAGCTGCTGAGTAGAGGAGCAAAGGTATCTGCCCAAAGACACAGCGAGCTGCCCGTAATTCCAGCTCAAAATTCTGAGGTCCTCCAAATGCTGAAAGATGCCTGTCCCTCCCCCTTACTTCCTACAGGAAGAATTTTGTACAAAATCACATTGCAGTTCTCAGAACAGCGCTCCGTTCCTTAGCCACCTCTCTGCAGATGTGGGGCCTCCCCCTCCTCCCCCCACCCCACTTTCTCCATCACCGCCCCCTGCCTCCAAGCCTCCCTTCCTGAAAGACGTTCTTGACACTGTCATTAAACAGCTGCCAGCAACACCTGCTGGCATTCTCCCTTGCAAGGATAACAGCCCAACTTTAAAAAAGAAAAAAAGAATACTAAGCAAGAAAGGCTACAGGAGGTGTAGCTGGGTGTTTGAAATTTGTTTGGTTTTTGCCAAATTACGTTTTCTCTGCATTTCTCTGTTGATTCGCCTTTGCACTTTCCACTCTCCACTTATGAATCCCCTCTTCCAACCCCCACGTTGAAAATCAAGAAAAGAAAAACTGTTTCGGGATTAACTATGGTATGAGCCTGTGGCTGGGATCTTCGTGCCTCAAAGAAAGGTTGCAGGGGCCGTCTCCACCCACCCAAGCCTTTAGTAATGGAAAGGAAAAAAAGAGAGAGAGAGAGATGGGAGAGCCAGTCGTTACCTCCTCCCTTCCTGGGCCTTCTTCCAGCAAATGTTGATGCAGGCTGATGAAGATAGGGTTCTCAGAACCTGTGCCTAATGGGAGCTCCCTTGGAAAGTCATTACCTGAGTGGCTTTTCTGGCCCTGTTCTTATACCCTGGAGTCTCTCCTGTTTATTCCAGAAGCCGTGTCATAGGGAGACCCACCACAGCTTTGCTCATGGCCCCAATGGTGCCCCAGTGGTTGCTAAGCCTTGATAGATGCCTACTCAGCACTCCCCATCATGCTGCCCACGGAGGTCTAGCCCGCTCCGAAACCTCCAGCGGCCCATCCTTACCCACGCTGTCCCTCAGTGCCCTGGGATCCTGCCGCCCAGCTAATTCCTCCTGCTGCCAGCTGGAGCTCAGATACTAAGCCCGATATTTTTTTAAGACGATAGGTCAAAAGCAATGGTTGGTTTTTGGGGGGTTTTTTTGTTTTTATTTTTTTTTGCTTTCGGACAGAAGCCAACAAGGAATGAAGTGGCTGATTCAGGAAACTGAGCTTTATTTTCCGGTTGCCAGGGGCTGGGAGGCCAGTGAGGGCTAGAGGGGTTCAGTTATGGGAAGCAGGGTTCAAAGGAGCTTTGCGAAGGTCAACCCAAAGCTGTGTTTGAGGCAACCATCAAACCGATGACTCTGCTGGTTTTCTATTGCGTCATGGAAAAGTCTTCTAGGGAATTCTTGCCAAGTCTTTAGAAGAAAAGATATATATAGCTAAAGATGTGTATATTTATAGAGAGATGTATGGATATATTTATGCCAGTCATGCCCATGAGCTCTGCGGGGAGGAGGCGGAGCTCTAGGAGAGGCGGCGTCAGGATCTCCCTGCAGCTCTTCCAGGCCCTCCGCAGAAGGAAACGAGAACAGAGAACACCACGGAAGGTCCAGAGATCTTTGGCTTTCATCCCCTGGGGCCCCCTCTGGGACCAAAATATGCTCCCTGTGGAGGCCAAGCCTCTGAGCCTCAAGTTTTCCTTTGAATTCTTTAGGCAGCTCCCTGCAGTCTAGAGGACATCTTGGAAGGAAATCTTTCTGGGGGCCTGTGATCCCTAAGTAACCTAATCTTCAGAGCAGAGTGTGGGAGGCAAGGAATCCATATGGGAAATTGCAAGCATGCCAAGGGGGAGGGGATGAATCCTGAGGGCTCGATGCCCGAAAGAAGGGAAGGAATGGTTCCAAATTCATTTGCTTTCCACCTGTGGGAACAAAACTTAATTGGACTGTTGGCCTTGGAGGGGCCCAGACCCTGAATTTAGAGGCACTGGGAGACTTGCTGGCTTAGCTGGGACCATCTGCTGGGCCTCCCCACCCTCTCCCCACCCCCGCCAAAAACTGGAGGAACAGCTGAGGCTTACTGAGAATGGGCCAGAGAGCCTTTCCAGAATCTCCCTGCAACTACGTGGTGTGTGTCTGTGTGTCTATGTGTGTTTGTGCGTTTATGTGTGCGTGTGAATTGTGTGTGCACATGCATGTGTGGGGGGACCGTCTGTGGTGTGTATGTGTGTGCATGTGTGCACATGTGCTCTTCCAGACTTCTCCCCACCGGGGCACCTCTTGACGCGGGGAGAGCAGCTGGGCCCCTGAGTGAGCTGGGTGGCAGGTTTAGCTGGGTGCGCCCGGTATCTGGCTCTGCATCTCTCATTCCATCTCAGTCATGTCAACCACTTTCCAAATTGACTGAAGCGTAACCACTTACCTTATCTCTAGTCCGTGTCCCCAGTCCCCCTCCCTGCCCACGCTCACCCTGGTAGAGGCCCGGGGTGTGATGAGTAAGTAGTCAGGCTAATGACAGCACGCCCACCTTATGTCACGGCCCCCTGCACCCCTCCTCTGCCACAGACAGCCACCCCCTCCTCCCCGGGGCAAACTGACTAGCTTCCTACTAGCAGAGACTCAAGGTCTAAAGAAAGCATACAGGTTGGCAACATGAACAGAAGAGTTGTGACAGTCTTACACCTCCCCTCCCCCATCCCACCTATGCCCAGCCCGCCTGGCCCGGCTCCCACCCGCAGCCTGGGACCAGGAGGCAGCGGGAAGGGGGATCGCGCACCGGGCCGGGTGACGCTGCAGCTGCTGCCAGCCGCCCTCCCTCCGTCTCGACCACTTGCTTTCTCTCCTGTGGGCAGCAGCTCCTGGCCCCTGATGATCAGCGGAGTCAAAGAGGCCCTGCAGACCTCTCTTCCTCTGCTCCTCGTCCCCTGCTGCAGAGGGTGGGGTGTGGGGAGGGAAGATGAAGAAGGAGACAGGAAGGCGGAGGGAGGGTGAAATGAAATGTTAGTGACATTCAAGCAAGTGACTTCCTACGGTTCAACTGCCCACCCCCCTCCAGATTCAGGATGAACCTTGTCTGCTTTCCAAGCCATCAATGACTTCTCCCCCGCCTGAGTTGTCAAACCCTGGTGCCCCCACCCCCTTCCTTCCCAGGCACGCAGGAACACATGTGCCTCCCTCGTCCAACGGCAAGTCCATCTGTGACCTTTATTCTTCTGACCTCACCCCTGGAGGGGAAGGGAGCCCCAGAGGAGTTTGCACTCCCTGTACCAGACTGAATAAATCCCTCCTTCCCCACCTCTGGGCTTCAGCCTTCCCCGTTCCTCCAGGTCTGCGGGAGTGAGAGAGGAAACGCTCTCTTGCTGGGCCAGGAGGTTGGCAGCCCTGGCTGGATTCCACATGTGGAAAAAGCCTGGAGGGAGCAAAGTGTCCCTTCTTCTGATCCCAGCCCCTTGGCCCCTTGGCCTCGGCTGGCTCCCCCAGCCATGGAGATGACCGCCCTGTGAAGTTATGTTAATTCACTAGGCCATCTAGTCCAGCTGCAGACTCTCCCCAGAGACAGGCTGAGCTGCTCCTCCCCAGGGGGCGGTGGGCGAGAACGAAGATGCGCTGGATGCAAACGCCCTCCGTAGCTCTGGTCAGTCTAAGACAGGTCTTCAAGCCCCTTTCCCTTCTCATAACCGCAGAGGACAGCCGAAGAATCTCTCATTTCTGCAACCAGCAGAAGATAGCGATATGCCTCAGTTTCACTACCTACAAAATGAGAAGACGGCACTGCAAAGCCCTTCTAGAGCTAACCTTCCATGAATGGAATTTCCAGAAAATTCTATTCACGGGGGCTGACCAAAGCCCTTTTAGTAGCTCTGGAACTGCAGTAAAACCCTCTCGTGGGTTTTCGGTGGTCCCAGTTTCTCAAGGAAGAGACGTGAGCCGGCTTCTCATCTCCCTGAAGGAGTCGAACCGCTCGCTCGCTGCGTTTGGAGCTGAGCTAAGCGCCGAGCTAGGCCGAACAGGCGGTGCAAAGAAAGAGCACCGAGACTGGGTAGCTTAGCTTTGGTTCCTGTAGCAGCTACAGCAGGGAGGAGCTGAAATGAGATCGTAGAAAAAACTTCCAACATCAGCTGCTTCTCAGAGGAATATACCCTTTCCTTCCCTAGCAAAGTTTCCAAAGAAGAAAATTGGAGGCGTACATTTGCATCTCGAGTTATTTTGGGGGGCAGGATTAAAAAACACATGTTCTCCTCATATCTGTCCACCCAGCACTTCACGGCCCCAGCCCCAGTCCCCACCCTCCCGACCCTGCAGGGGCCTGGTCTGCAGATGGTGGCAAGAGGTGGGCTGGAGGAGGAGGGGGGCTCGCCGGAGAGCAGGGATGACTTTCCCCTCCCAGCCCCTCACTGACTTCTGACCTCTGCACCTCTCTTGCTGGTGATCCCTAAATTACCGAGCTGTCTAACCCTCTCCGGGGAGGAGAGGAGCAAACAGGACTGATGGGAGGTGGAGCAGAGAAAGTATGAGGTGGAGGTCAGGGGTCGTTTCACAGTATGTTTTGGCAGAGGAGGCCTGTGGAGCAGCCAGTGGGATCAGACTTTCATCCTTCCAGAACTTCCCCAACAAGGAAAGCAAGGGCTGTCACTGGAGGCCTGATGTGGAGCCTGTGCTCTGGGGAACAAGGACTCACCTCTCAGGGTCTGCCTACCTGGGAGGATGTGAAAATAGTCATGGCCTTCCCCTGTGCTCCCCCACTGCCCCCCACCACCGCTCTTCTCAGCCTGGGCAGGTGACCAAAGTGTCTGGGGAGGCCACAGGCTTTCCTTGAAGGACCTGCGAAGGATGAGAAAAGCCCTTCAGTGCCCCAGGCAGGACAAGGCACCTGGAACGCTCCTCATGGCCATGCACAGCATCGGGTCACTGCAGAGAACCACACTTGCAAATCTGTCTCCTGTGCAGGGACATTAAGGTCTGAAAGGAAAGAAGAGGTCACAGGCTCGGGCCTGGAGGCTAGAATTTTCCTGCTGAGTGAGCGCTGGGCTTGGGGTTGGGGCTGGAAGGCTGGGAGTTTGGGGTTCCAGAGGAGCCTGCAGCCCCCAAGATCCCTTCTCAAACTTGGGCAGAAAGGAGCGACCAAATGCTTCCCCCACCAGGGCCAGAACAGCTGGGATTCTTTCCCGGCTGCCTCTGCTCTGCTGCCCACACCCCAGCTGAGGTGTCTTTGGCCCCAGCTCCCTGTGGCTGCTTCGGGGTGGGGGGGGGGTGGTCGCAAATACTCTTGAGGGGCAGGAACTCCATACAACCAGCTGGTCTTAACTGGAGCGAAGTCTCCAAAGATGTGGGCCTTGATTCCAGGCTCGGTCTGCCACTTGCTAACTGTGTAACTTTGGGCAAGGTACTTAACCACTGGGACTCCGTCTCCTCATCTGCAAAATGGGGTTCACTGGAAAGTGGATGCCGAGTGCATATGCTGTGCCTGATGTGTGGGAAGCTCACGGTCCGTGTTAGTTCTTTTTCGCTGTTTTGTCTCCCAGCTCTTCCCTGTAACACAGGCACAGTGACCACCCACGCCCAGGCAGCCATAGCCACTGCCATGGCCAAGGCATGGACTGAGGGACGAAGCCTCTCCCTTCACCCTGCTCTCAGCCATCTGGGCGCAGAGGTGCCCACTCAGGCCCCTGACCCCAACCCCTCTCCCATTCCCTGGCGCAGAGGCGTTTCCTCTGTTGACAGCCTGAAGACAGGTCATTTTTCTTCTCTTCCCATATAATGGCCTATACTCCCCTACCCACCACCCCCTTTTCAAACCTTAATGACTTTAACATACACACAGTTCTTTAAAAAAAAAAAAACAGGCCCCCAGTGAGCTGCCCCAAACCTCTTGCAGTGGAGGAGAAACGACCCAAGCACATGTTCACAAGTCACTGCTTGCGATGACAGGGGGCCTTGTGCTAATTTCCTCCCGTGTTTGAAGCCCAGCGTGGGGGCGGGGCAGCAGGCGGCAAGAGGGAAGAGACGGAGGGCTTGGGTATTTCGTTGTTCCCTTTGATCCTCCTGGAAATGCTGTAGCATTTGGGGAAATATTTCATCCCGGGAAATCTTGAGGAATAAGAGAGATGGGTTGCGAGGGTGGCGGGGGCTTTAATGCGGAAGGAGAATGCTACCAGGTGACCTTTTCTCTCCTTGAGATTCCGAATCTCTGCTCTGCCTGGTTTCTCTGGGCAAGGGAGGGAGGAGATGATCTGTAAGGGGAGACTCCAGCTCGAAAGTATTTATGGCTTTGCTGAGGCCTCCTACCCCAACACGCATTCTGTGTCTGGTTTCTCTTCGTGGCTTGCCCTGGGAGGCATGGAGGCCGACAGGGCCCGGGTGCGCTCACCTTCTCCAGGGTGAGCCTCTCCCCAGCTGCCTGCCTCTGGCTGTCTCCTGACCTCCTGGGTTGGCATCTTGTCTGCAAACTGAAGACGCACCAGATGTTCTTTCTGGGGGTGGAAGGCAGATACTGCCTGCCTCTTGGCTGCCTCCCCGTCCCTTCACCTGCCCGGACTCAGGGCAAACTCCCCTTCTAGGAGCAGGATGTTGACTGATGACAAGGAGGGTCCTGCAGCAGGGAGGGAGGGCCCAGGTCTCAGAGCCCCTAGCTGCACCCACCCCCACCCCTGCATGGAAGCGGAGCTGGCTGGGATCCAGGTTTTCCTCTAAGGCAGAAGCAAATGCACCAAAGCCACAAGCTTACCCCTTGACCAAAGACGGGAAAGTGCCTGTCTGACCTCATGTTATTGGTGCTATTACCATCATTATTGGTAATATCACCATCATCATCCTGCAATTTACCTGTTTCAATGGCAGGGAAGTGTAGGCCCCCTCTGGGCATTCGTGTTAAGAGAAAATGAGTCGTGGCAGTCTCCCCGACTCTCTCCCCCCCAACCACCACCCACAGGGCCTTGCCTCCTGCGCCGTCACCACACACTCTCTCTGGCCTGTGCCCACCACGCCTTCACCCTTGGGGGGCGGGCCCTGTGTGGTGGGGTTCAATGCCAGGGCAGGGGAGATGCCCCCCTGTTGTGGGCAGGGAGCGTCCTTTTTCTTAGGAAGAAGAAAAGCACTTCAAGCCTTGCCCTAAACCAGTGGTTCTCAAACCTGGGCCTGTATCCACATCCCCTGGAGACCTTGGTACAGTTCAGACCACTGGGCTCTGCCCCGGGGATCTCAGACTGATCTGATAGGGACCAACCTGGAACTGTGCTTCCCTCGGATGCCAATTCAGCAAGTTCTGCGATGGTGCCGATGCTCTCGTTCTGGGGACCCCACCTTGAAAACCACTGCCCTACATCGTCCTAAGTTGGGTATATTAAAGGGGTGAGCCACTGAACTCCCCATCTCCTCCCGTCCTCACGATACGGGTGTTCGCACTGGGTCTCATTCAGTGCCCTCCGAACTGCTTTCCCAGCCAGGGGGGCAGAGGACGCAGGTGCAGTGTGAGGTAAGGGAGTGCTGCTAGCGCTCGAGCATAAGGACCCCATGGAGAGAAGGCAGAGGCAGGCAACACCCCCTCCCCACCCCCTGAAGATTTATTCCTTCATTTGGTATTTTAGGCCTTTCTCAGGGGGGAGGCTGAGGCCAGCCTGACTCAATGAGTAAACCTTTGTCAGGAATGCTGGGCCCCAGCCAAGCTCTCCTCCCTCATTCTTCCCCACCTGCTCCTCTAGCTGAGCCTCAGGTTCCGCAGAGAGGGACAGTGTCCCTGTGCACACTGTCCCCATGCCCGTGAAAGAACACGTGCCCAGGGCCCACAGTGTGTGCACTGATCCTCTAAGCAAGGCTCCCACAATTCCGTGCTATTGCTTTTGGCCTCTGCGCACTAGAGAGAGCTCAGGGATTCTCCAGAAGCAGTGCCCTGAGAGCAGAGATTTTCTCTTTCTTCCCTCGGGTACCACTTCTCTGCAGGAAAAGGAGGAGAGAGGATGCGAAGTGATACTCGAGCTCCTGCTGCATGGCAGAGCCCATTCTAGATTCTCGCGGACACAGTCCGCGATCCGCACGGGTGTCTTCTCCCTGATGCTTGTTCTGTTCTGGCTGGAGCCCAGATGTTTTTTCAATAGCAGGTTTGAAAGCTCGGGGTACACACTGTAGCCAGATAATAAGAGATGGAGGAAGCCTGGCCTGGTGGCCTCTCACCTAGAGGGTGTATTCGAATCACTGAGAGCTTGTTTAAATACACCCAGTGTAGCCCCCGGATGGGGCAGGGCCTGAGCATTTCTAGTAAGTTCCAGGTGGGGCTGATGCTGCTGGTCTGGGGAGCACACTTGGAGAACCACTGGCCTAGTTCGGGCCACTGATGAGGCTTTTTGCTGGCCGTCATTCCCTGTTTCACTCCATCAGAACCTTCCTCTCACCCCTCCATCAAATGATATCCTTTCTGAGTTCTTCTGAGTTCACTAAGGAAAAATGTGACCAGCTTGCTAATTCTATGTTGTTTCTCCATTCACTCAAAAGATAATTATTACAGTAAACACTTATATAGTGCTTCCTAAATGCCAGTGTCCTAGAGCTTTGCATATATTAACTCTTTTAATCCTCATAATAACACTGTGAGGTATCTGTAATTATTATCCCCATCTTACAAAAGGAGCAACTAAGGCACAGAGAAGTGAAGGGTTTACAGTTAACCAGAGGCAGAGCAGGGACGGTTCTAGAATCCATACTCCTAACCAGGCCTTGACTCGCTGCAAGTCATTCATACGTTAGACACCACATCTAACTAGCGAGAAGTTGAGACCCGGACTGGGTGAGGTGGGACGAATACAAAGATGCATGTCGCATTTTGCCGAATGTTAACAAGTGGAATATGCCATCAGAGAGCACCGAGATAGCAATACGTATGCGGGCCGAGGGTCTGGCAGAAGGGCCTTGGCCTGGCAACGTTGGAAAAGGCATCAAAGAAGAGTAGGCATTCAAGCTCAACTGATAAATCTAGGAAGGCGTTCTCAGATCAAGAAAAGACTGAAGGCTGCTCCCCAGCAATGGCCGGAAGCGTCTATGCAGACCCTACGTGCATGACCGCAGCACGCGCAGGGCCTGTGAGCAGGGCGGGGCTCTGGGAGGAATGGGAGAGGCAGAGCCACGGTGGAGGCACGCAAGGGCCAGGTGCTAAGCAGTCTGGACTGGCACACTCAACGGTTCGACTTTGGCCACTGAGGTAGAGCTATTTAAGGTCTTCGAGCAAGTCAGGGACGTAATGGGATGTGTAATTGTGACCGAGAACTCCAGCTCCAGGGCTGCACGCCAGATGCACCAGTAGCTCACCTCCCCGTGCTGTTTCAGTCGGTTACTTCCCCCAAATGAAATCACTCTTTCCTTGGCCCTCTCTGTTGGGACAGTACCCCTTGACTGTCTAGCTCTCACTCTGGGGCTTTCTCCAGTTCTGTCTTTCATGGTTCTCAAGACTTTTACAACTGCTCTCATCCTCATGCTGACCTTCTCGCGGCTTGTCTCTGGGTCTTATTCTCTACAACCTCAAGATATGTGGGTCTTACTCTCCATACCCCCAAGGCCTGTTGTTACATGGCCTCAAAGCCCATGCTTGGGGTGACCAAGGCTGCCGTTCTGGGAAGTAAGGGTATGCCTAGATACATGGGGAAAGCAAGAAGCCTGGTGGTCACAGCCCGACCCACACCCATGGAAATGGATCAGGCCCAGAGCTCATTAGAGGCCATTGGGACCTCCTCTGCAGTGCTCACCTCCA
The DNA here is from genome assembly GCA_003697995.1 of Taxidea taxus jeffersonii. Classification (NCBI taxonomy): domain Eukaryota; kingdom Metazoa; phylum Chordata; class Mammalia; order Carnivora; family Mustelidae; genus Taxidea; species Taxidea taxus. Next base: position 12,748 of record RCUC01168661.1, read on the forward strand.
CAGCATTTAAAAGACTTCGCTGGGCCCATCTAAACCGATTCTTATCATCTGCCTGGAAAGGCTGGTGGGAACTAACACCAGAAGCAACATCCTTCGACCTTCCTTTCCTCAGCTGTGAAATGTGAGGAAATCTTAACCCATGATTCAACAGATATTTTTTGTGCATTAGAGTCACTTGATTTTGAAAGCATTTTGCAAAGTGTAAAGCCCCAGAGGAGTATGAGGTAGAAGGAAGGTCCACCAGGCTGGTGGCTTCAGACAGAAACAGAATTGAGGCATCCATCAGTTCACGTTAAACAAAACCCCAAGATAACCCTCAACGGGAGGCCGACCCATGTCCAACCCTATAATCCTCCTGATGAGTCCCTAGGTATCTTTTAACTGTCTTTTGAACCGTGCGGTCTTCCGTCTTGGGCTGTCAGGTTTTCTTAGGCACTCTCTTAGGAAGACTGTCTTTCTTGTATCTTTTCTCCAGCCTGACCCTTGTCCCCTGGGGCCTCAGGTTGGAGCTCCCATCCTGCACTGGGGCTATGGCTCACCTTTCCAGATTTCCAGCCCAGTCCCCAGGAGAGCAGTGACTACTTATTGGGGGTGGGGGGGAGGCAGCTGGCTGGCCCCAGACCTCCCAGCAGAGGACAGAACCAAGTAGCATATAGAGCTCACCAAGTTGCCTAGAATTTGAAGGGGTGCACAGTTAGGCCTTATCCACCTCAACACCACCTTTCAGAGGTCATTTTCCCTTTGTTTTCTGGCAGGCCATGTAGCCTCCCTCCTTTCCTACTCACAGGCAGGAGCCTTTGCGTCTCTCATTCAGAGGACCCAGAGTGGCAGAAATGCCATCCATGGGGGGAAGAAGGGGGAAGGAAGGAGGGACCTCCTCCCAGAAAGAATGGCTCTGCTTGCTTGCCCAGCAACAGGCTGTATCCCATACTTGCTTCCATGTTTTCCTGTCAGGTGCTGAGCTGGGATGAGTGGACCTGGGTGGAAGAACCCCACTTCTCCTGACCTAACACATCCCTGTCCCCCACCCTGGACCCATGTTCGCCCCTTAGCCTTCTTTTGCGCTCTCCCTCAGTCTAGCTTCAGAGTCCTGTCCAGGTAAAGGCTCTCCACAAGTTCCACAGAGCTGATCATACTCCTCCTCCCAAAGACTTCTCTAGATCAGCCAGTCTGCTCCCTGCTGGAGGGCTGGTCGGCATGCCCCTGAGGTCTGTTTCCTGCAGGGTCTGGGAGCTCCCACGAAGTGGCCAGAGTGCAAGGTTTCAGCCGCAGCTGGCTCCAGGCTAACCCAGCTCCCCGAAAGACAGTAATGGGCCAGGCCCAGCCAGAGAGTTCCCGGTCCCAGGGAGAGGTCACATCAGCCGGGGCCAGATCCAGTTTGCCTGGCACCCCAGGGACATTGAAGGAGACCGGGAAGTACAGACTTACTGGCTTGGGGAGATTTCTCCACTGGCCGCCACTGCAGTCTGGGGAATATGGGCACTTTGCTGCAGTGAACCTGAGGGTATAAAGGAGGAGAGGAGGCATGAGGGCAAGTGCAGAGCAGGGGTTGTGATGTGGGGGTCTTGTCGAGCCCTGGGAGAGGCTTCAGGCAGAGCAGTGGGCAGAGCGTTCAGCCGAGGGCCTGGCGAGCCCCACAGTCCTGGCGAGCCCCACAGTCCTGGCATACTAGCCAGAGGTGTGCAAGCCCCTTCCATTCTTACTCGCATGCTGTCTCTGGGCCAGTGGAGGTGAGCTGCTTCTCTGCTTGCCTTGGATGCCCTTCTCAGCCCTCCTCCTCTTATTTTGTCCTCTTCTCCCCCACGCCCACCTCCAGCCCTTGTCCTCCATATGGTCTCCACATCTGGCTGATGACCATCCAGAGATTCTGACGGTGCCTTCTTCCCCCTCTCAGCAGCCCCAGCGTCTTCCCGCCTCTGCCCGCTGAGCCTCCTTCTGACTCTGCCTTCTGTGCTCCTCCCTGCCTCCCCCAGGTGCCCTGCAAGAATAGAACAAGAACACAAGTTCTCCAGAGAGTCGTCCTTTCTTTCCCCATCCCACAGGCCCCCACATAACCATAAGCCACCAGGCCTTCTCAAGTCCCCAGTGCCCTCCTTCCTGTGTTCAGAAGCCACTTTCACCGATACAGGCCAAAACCAGTCTGTAGGCAGGGTCCCTCCATTACCAGGCAAGCCCCAGACAGATTTACGGAGACCGATCTCATCACGACTCCAGACTCTGGCCTCTGACCCCAGTACCCTCCTTGGAAGGGGCTCAGCATAAGGAAGAAGACCCACATACTCCACTCACTCTTCTTCTTTCTAAGGATCTGCATCCTCGGGCCCTAATTCTGTCCCAAGTGTATGTGTTCCTACACACATCGTATCTTGGCACCCTGGAGCCCATGTAGCATCCCAGGGCGGGTTGGAGGAGACAGAAGTCCCTCAGACCGCAGAAGCAGATGTGGCTGAGCTGGCTCAAAGCTGCCCATCCCTCCACAGGTCAGGCCTGTAAGGAGAGGGTTAATCTCACTTCTCAGTCCCATTATGGCTGGCTAATGCTGGTTCAGCTGGTAAAATTTTCACTGGCCAATCCCCTGCCTGCCGTTGAGACGGGCTCAGCATACACACTGGGTCCAGAACTGGATCAGCTGGGATCGAGGGCCTTGGCCCTGAAATCTTGGCCAGAAGTGGCAGCTTTGTACCAAAGGACTGGTCCTTTCTCCCCACTGCAGACGGATTTGAGTGGAAACAGAACCGGGTGGGGCCGTGTGTGGATCCTGGCTCTGCTATGGGCTAGCTGTGTAGCCTTGAGAACTTCGCTTGCACTCTCTGAGCTGTGATGGTCTCATTTCCTAATGGCAGACCCGCGAGACTTGTTGGAGGACTAAATACAATAAAACGTTCACACGTAGAAGGTGCTCAGCGAAGCCTAACAAAGTCGGAATCTAGACGGTGCTCAGAGTGCCAGGAGATGAAGCACAGACTTGGTGGAACCTTGGAAGGGCTCGCCGACCCAACAGGCTTGTTGGGAGTCATGGGGGCAGCAGTCCTGGGAAGCACATCTAACATTTCCGCTGCCAGGTCAGCCTCTAAGTTTGGAGCATATATTAATTCATGACCCTGCAGCCCATTTTCCAAGTAAGAAAATTCCGCTTGTGGAGTTCAAGTACCTTGTCTCCAAGTCACACGGCTCCTTAAGGCCACAGCCAAGAGTCAGACTTAGGGAGAAGGGCTCTGGCCTTCACTCTCAACCACTGCCTTCCACGGCCCTCCACTCCCACATGCCACGGAGGTAGCCCCAGCCCAGGGAGAACAGGGACCAGCTCAGGGTCACCCAGCTCTTAATTTTCTTCCTCCGAGGCCTGGGCTTCTTTCCATGGCATCAGGTCAATCGGCCACATTCCTTAGGAGGGGCCGGAGGGACCCCTCTTCTGTTGCCAGTCGACCCCAGAGCAACTCAGTTGCCCCATCTTCTCTGCTGCTCAAGAAGTTGCCCACTGAGCACGTGGAGCAGCTTTGTTCAGGCTCCTAAGATGCATGCCGGGTAAGACTCGAGCCCAGCCAGCCCTCCCTTTGGTACAGTGGACAAGGCGCATTCTGGGGGCACCAGGAGGCCTGCTCTCTCTGCCTCCAGAATCTTTTAGAAAGAGAAAACAGCTTCTTTGGGACAGTCACCACCCCAAAACTCAGAGGCCTCACTCTCACGCAGGGAGATAACTTAAGGGCGTGTCCTCTGTTCCACCTGCCCTTGCTGACATCAGACCCTAGGGAACCCTGAGCACCACCTGCAGACGTGGGCAGGGCTGCGGGCATCTGGAGCAGGCAGAGGCATCTACAATGGAAGCAGTGGGGGGACGGGAGAGGCGGCAGTGAGTTGCAGGTACTGAGCCATAGTTTATAAGGCAGTCGCAAAGTAGAATAGCGCATACCCTTTCCCCAGGCCAAATACAGGCATTCCAGGCCTTTCCTGATGCGATCCCATGACCTTTCCAATTGTACTTCCCCCAGCACAGAAATGTTACTCTATGAGTTAACAGAGGCCCCAAACAAAGGCTTTCACATGGGTGTGCAAGCACGATGAATGTGCACCTCTTTCCCAGAGCCACTTTTCATGATGCTCAGGCTAATATTGAGTGAGCACCTACCATGTGCCAGGCACTGTGCCTAGTGCTTCCCATTCGGTTTCTTATTTAATCCTCACAACACCACCCTATCAGGTAGGAGCTATTGTTGTTGTCATGTAATAGTTAAAGACATTAGCATTTACAGAGTTGAGGAGGTCATTTAGGCAAGTTTCTTGAACTCTCGATGCTTCGGTTTCTTCACCTCTAAAGTGGCAATAGCCTTCCTAATTGTGATTTGAAGATTAAATGAGATGGCGCATAAAACACATTTAGAATAGTATTTGGCCACAGTGAGCTTTCAGTAGATATTTATGATTATCAGTACGTTTACCATTAAGTCTGAAGACACCCCACCCCACTCCCCCAATCCTGAAATCTTACTAAGGCTTTAGGCTCAAGCAGTGGCCATGCTGTCACTCTTTGATATGGATAATTTGCCTCTTTCTAAGTCAGTCAAACATCAAACCCACTTACCTTTAATCTGTGTCCCCTTGTCCCATCTTGCAGTCAGATGGCAACCCTTGATGAGACGGTACCACCCATTACAGGACCACTAGGAGTGACACCCCCTCCAGGAAGCCTTCCCTCCCCAGGCCCACCTGATCCCTGAATGCCTGGCACCACCACCGTCAGCAGGTTTTTGCTCACTGGTATTGCTCCCTGTTATTTTTCTTTCCCTGTCTTGCTCTTGTTCTTAGATCCTGGGATTCTGGAGAACAAGGACTGCATTTTATTTATCTTCTCACTGTCAGGATATTTATCACTAGGAGGAGCTTAAAGCACTAGTTGGTGCTTTACCCAATCACGGTTAGTGGCTCATTAAAAATGATACAGGTCAGAGGGTGGAAGGCATTTAAATCTGTTCCGAAGGCCAGAATAATTTAGGGGTCACAGAATCCCATCATGAAGGCTATTTGATTTTGCCCACCAGATTCATCCCGTCCTCTTGTGCTTGGCTGAACTAACCCCTTTACGAGCCCCCCGCAGATCACTCTAGCCTGCTAGCCAGCCTCTTACCCCCCATCTGGCAGGCATCCCACCCCACAGGGCCCCCAGTTTCCCTGCCTCTGTGGGTGGCTGTGTCTCTCCTCCTGGCTGTAGTTCAGACCCCAGCCACCCCCGCTTCCCCTCAGCCTGTCAATCACCAGTCTCAGGAGATGGTCCCCAAGGCCCATCCCATTCTCCCCAGCCTCCAGTCATAAATGACTGCTCCAAGGCAGGCTGGTCTTTGTTTAACGTTCCTTTCATTTGACTTTGGGCTAAAGAGGAAGATAAATGACACTCTGTCTCTTTAAGGTAAAAAAGAGGCATTTAAAAAAAAGACCTCGATTTTTTTTTTTTTTTTTTTTTTGCCTTTTAAGAGGAAAAAAAAATCCTCCAAGTTATTAGGGGAAAGAAAATCATTTGACTTAAGCAGCCTCTGGCAGTCTGGTGACACTGAGACAATCTACCTGTCAGCATCCATCAGGTTTGGAAAACAAAGCCATCTGCATATGGGGAAATGAAGGGGGGCTGGGGAGTGAGAAGAGGTGGGGAATATCTAATGAGGGATGCACGGGACACCCCACACTTAGCTGGAAAAGTCCTTGGAGATACTGTTTCTGAGCTTGGCAGGGACCAGAAAAGTCCAGACATTTAGGGAGGGATAAGTCTGGAATTAAAAAATTTTTTTAATAGTGAAGGAATTTAGAGTTTATCCAACCTAAGCCTTTTATGGGGGCAGGGCGGGGGGGGCGGTAAATAAAGTCAAGATCATAAAAGAGAAGGGACTTGCTCAAAGCTATACTTGATTTGTTCCAACACCTGGACTAGACTGGGCTGTCCCTGGCATCGTGGGCTTTGTCTCCTCTGTGGCCTGAGATCCGCTTTCTCACCTGTTGAGCATGCTCTTTCTGATCCTCCTCCACCCCCATGCCCTGTCCCAAATGTCTTCCATTCCCCCGGAGTCTGCCCTTGTGAACCCCAGTGTCACCTCCAAGTCCAGGACTGAGTTTCTCTGACTCCATGGTGCTCCTACAAAGCTGGGGCCACTCTAGAGCGTGTAGGAGAGAGGCACCCCTCAAGGAGAGGGGCCCTGGCTTATTTCCAGATAGAGCCAGATGCACCCAAGGTATACTTGTGGACGGAGCCGGTCTTCCCTGGGACCAGGCCTCTGCAGCATCTGGTCCTCTGTAGGAGACAGAGAAATGTTCCCAATGAGCCAGAGTTCCAGAAGCACTCGAGTTGCTGGTCCACGCCTTTGCTGATCACATGTAGCCCATCTGAACTTGCACTGTGTCTTGTCGCCACTCCATTAATCTACTCTTGTTTATCAGTTTTTTAGTATGTGTCATGTCTCGGTCTGGAGCGTGTGGCCTGTCACTCCATCTGCTCTGAGTCCCAAAGGTCAACCTCTTCTGTCCTCTGGCTCTCTGCAGCATATGGGGGCATGTAGTGCAGGGAGGCGCCTGCCTTTCCCCCAGCCCGGCAGTCCCATGTCCAATGACTTGGTCTGGAAGCATTGGGTGGGGACAGTCAGAACACCCTCTCTCAGGCGTTCACTCCAAAGAGTGCAAGATGGGCTCATGGTCAGCTCCGCCTAATGGAAGACTGCCCAAGGGGCATAGTGTCTTTTGAAATGAATGTGGGGGTGGAGTCTAGAGTCCTGGATCCGGGAGGAGTCCAGCCTCTCGTGCCTGCTGTGGAGTCCTCTTTCTGTGGCCTCATGTCCTGGTTAAAACTGGGACTTAATGGGATAATATAACCCACTGCTGGCCAGTTAAGAACTGTCTTGGGGCCCATTAGCTTCTCAGGAGCACTGCCCGGCATTCTTAAAAGCCACACCCACTTTATCTTCTTTCTTTCTTTATTTTCCCTTTTTTTATAAAATGAGAAACTCCCCAAGTGTGTAGAGCCTACTGGAGGCCCTGGAAAGAGCCCTTGAGTCAGACATCTGAGTGCTTGATCCCAGGCTAGCTGTTGGGCTTTGGGCAAGGCATTCAGAGTCTCTGAGCCTGTTTATTCTTCTGCAAAGTGTGGCCATAGATTCCACTGCATGGGATTGGTATGAAAGTCGAATAAGAGAAATTGTGTCCTTCAACTATTCCCTGAGCATCTGCGATACGGTGGTCACTCTTGTAGGGGTTAGGGTTACATCTGTGAACAAAACAGGTAAGAACGAGTTACATTCGAGTGAGCGTGCTCTCAGCTGAAATCTAAGTGGAAGGCGTGGTTCCATCCCTAGGGCACATCCCCTCCTCCGAACAGATGCCCCCACTCCCCATCCAGATGCAGGTGTCACTGTGCCCACTTTCCACATAAGGAAAGGTTTAGGTCAACTGCCCATTGTTCCACAGCCAGGAAGTAGCAGCCCCGGGATTCGAACCCAGGTCTTCTGACTCTAAAGGCCTACCCTTTCGGTTCTGCTGAGCTGCATCATATAATAAGTGCACTTTGTCACCCATCTCAGTATTAATAATGTGGGACCCTCCCCCCAAAGCCAGAGAGTAATTCTCTAGTTGGATTGAGTGGGGGAAGCAGAGGCAGGGGCAGCACATGGGTGCTGGTGTTTGAGTCTGCTTAAGTACATTTGGGGAGGGGTTCAACAACGGGGAGCTCAATAGGGAATTGGTATTTGGACTGCTAAATAACCACAATTTGTATTAAGCAGAAACATAGTCATTATGCCCCCTGTGCGGACTGCTGTGGCCTACCGCATTACAAGGCAGGAAGCCGATGGCTCTGTGGCCTGTGGTCTGGTGGAAAAGCTTCCACCTGGGGTCCTGAGATGCCCTTCTGGGGGTGTGATGTGGGGAGCAGGTGGTGGGGAAGCAGGAATAGAGGGGGACTGGACTTAAGGACCTCATCTTCAGGTGACACGTGCCTCATCCCTCTTACTTCTCTGGGCCTCCCGTCAGGAAGGCCACTCCGGTTCTCATTAACGCGAGCAAATACGCGTCCCAGCACTGGGCAGGGGACACATGTGTTGATATTTAATTAGGTAGCGTGCACTGAGTCTGTGATGACTCCTCCAGGGAATGGCGGCTACAGACAATGAGGTCCAATGGAGTCCATTCAAAACTACTTAGTTAATTAATGCATTAGCGGCTCCCGTGGCTATGAGGGCTGTGGGAGATAGGACACCAGCTCTTTTCCTGGTGTCTCCTCTCCCTTCCCCTGCCTGGCTTCCTCGGAGCCCTTTCCTTCCAGACACACTCGATGAGATTCTCAGTGGTCAGAGCAGCCCCGTGAGGAGCTCTGGCCCAAGATTTAGTGGGCGAAGGGGGTCATAACTTGGCACACTGGCACAAGTCGGTGAAGCTTGGAAGTTAGGGCTGGGTTGCCTCCAGCAACCCGAGAGACTGTGGAAGTCAGCTTGCTGACATGCCTGCATAGCCCGGAGCCTGGCGTTCTATTTCGGGAACTCCCTCTCCCTCTTATAGCCCCAGGTGCAGGAGCAGGTGCTGAGCTGCTCTGAATCCTGTCGCCTGGGAAGGAGAGTGGCTTGGGGCCTGGGAGGAAGGAGCGGAGGTGGTGAGCGCACCAGGTGAGGTGGGAGGGACACTGAAGCAGAGGTGAGGAACCCATTGGCTGAGAGCTGCCAGGAGGGAGACCCTTGCTCCTTGGTTCCTGCCCCCATGTGTGTCGCCCCCCCCCCCACCCTCCTGCAGCTCCAGGCCTGCTTCTTGCCTTTGGTTAATTATCGTGTCAATGCATGATGCCCTCCTTTTGTGTTCTTTGCAGATCTCATTACTGCACTACTTTGCACATTTGTTGATTTTCCTTTCCTCACCCCCCTGCCCTATGGACTTTATTTCTCATTCTTTTGAACTCTCCAGAACAATTTCCAAATCCGTCTACATTGCGTTTGTCATTAAGGCTCGAATTTTTCTGCATTGCTTCCTCGGGGTGCAAGCTGCCGGGACCAGGACCCCATCAAGGCCAAGACCCCATCAAGGCCAACTCCCCGGGACTAGCACCATGCTGGGCACAGAGGGCGTTCCACAGCATTTGAAGTGGTGCATTCTGTCCTCAGCTCTTCAGGAAGTCCCTGTGGCCGGTGATGGTGTCTTTCTGTGTTTTGGAATCTCTGCTCCCACGTCAGTGGGCAGAGCCTGTTGAGGGTTCCGGACATGCCAAATGGGTGGCCATTTAACTTTAGTTCTTAGGGCAGCCCCTGGCTGAGACCTCACAGTGAGAAGCAGGGACTGGGAGTAGAACCAGGGGACCATCGTGTCGCTGGGGGAGTTTCCAGTCAGTTGAGATTTCTTTTTTTTCCCCTTTCCAAAATCTTGCTATTTGGGGTTGATTTCTTGTCATACCGTTCCCCTCCCATGATTTCTTGCCAGTCTATGAGAAATGCAATCTTCTCTTTCCTGGGGTGGTGGGATGGGGTCCTTTTCCAGAGTCTTCTCTCCTTGGGCCGTTGGACACAGGTCCTACCTCATGTGGGAAGTAAACTTCAGTCTAAATAGACCTCAGCTGTAGCAGGAAGTTGAACCTTCAGGGGAGCTTTTTGAACAGGAAGGAAGAATATAGTGAGCCCTGAATCAGTTTGCCAGTGAAAGGCATAGACATTTGTTCTCTTTGGTCAAAAAATGAGACCCAGATCCCCCAATCTACGTGGAAGATGAAGTCTCACCTAGAAATTTGGGGCTGCTCTCGATCCTGGGATGCCATTGCCCTGAGCCCAGGAAGGGATGCCACAGCTGCAAGCTTCCATCTGGGTCCTGAGGGACTGAACACAAATGGCCCCCAGGCCAGCAGCCCAGTGCTGGACCAGCCTGGACCCAGTAGAGGCCAGTGGGCTTTAAAGACAAATGAAATTTAGGACTGGGCTGTTGGGAACAGCCCCAGGGGAGCAAAAAAGTTGAGAGAATAAAGGATACAAGATGAGCCCTGGGCAGGAGATCAGGAAACACTCCTTCAAATGTACATTCTGCTACTTCTTAAATACGTGACCTTGGGCAAGTCTCATAAACACTCAGAGCCTCGTTCTCCCATATATCAAATTAGGACAATAATTCTCACCCCACGGGCATGTTTTAAGGCTGCAGTGAGGCACTGTATATGGAAACACTTCAGAAGCAATAAAAACATCCTATAAATGTAGGGTATTATTATTCTCATCTATCCAAGACTCGGTTCCTCTCCTTGGGTAAGAGAATGTGTGCTATAAAATGAATCAGAGCCTGGCCATCCACTGCCTGCGGCAAAGAGGGCCGGGTGACTGCAAGTTGTCTCACCCAAGTCATGGTTGGAGAGGCCTCCTAAAACAGGCAAAATGAATCCCCCCTCCCATCTCCGTGCTCATATCCAAAATGGTGGCAAATTCAAGTTGGAGGCAAAAGAGAAGCTGAGGGTCCAGCACCTTGGGTTCCATTGCTTATTTCCTGTCTCAGAGGCTTCTCATCGCTGCAATTCCCATGGCAGGGCCCCCACCTAAACCTCTTTGCTAACAGTATTTTTAACCTGCCACCTCCTTCCGCTTTGCCCATCTGCAGACAAGGGTCCTGGCGAGATAACAGAATCCATTAGTGCCGCTAGCGTCAGGCAGTGCCTGCTAACTACGTCCGGAGGCGCTCCCTCCCACCCAGACCCTCGCAGGGTGAGGCAGCCTGGCTCCGGGGCCCAGGGGGAAGGAGGCTCCAGCTGGACCCAGAAAGGAGTTCGCTCCCCCACCCTTCTCAAGAGTTTTCAAAGATGCTCCCTGCCCTTGCTTGGTGAGGAGCCCACTTATCTCACTTGCGAGAGTGAGGATCAGATGCTCTCCTCTTCCCTTGTTTCTCAAAATCCCACAAGGATTTGGGGGAAAATGTCTGGAAGTCATTTGACTTCCCCAAGGAAGACACCACCCAGAGGTAACAGGTGGTAAACTTGTTGGGAGGAGGGGAAGGAAGACCCACCAGAGCGGTCTTACTTTCTGAGCCAGGGAGGCAGATGGAGCTGGAATTCAGGTAGGGCTGAGGCAGAAGACTTCGGGGGAACACAGAAGAGGCAGAGGTGGACAGGCAGCAGGGGCTGACTGGGGAAGGAAAGCCCTAAAGATCTCTTCAGCTGGAGCACCGCGGCTCTGAAGGTGTCCCCTAGCCCAGCGTTCTCTATCGCGCACGCACACAGCAGCCCCCTCCTGCGAAGACCAATTTCCATGCTAAACTGTTCATTATTGCCACCCGGCAACACTGCACAGAAGTGTCAGAACCCATCAGTGTGGCGGGAGTGGACAGGTGAACACATGAATACCTCCCCACCCTGCGCTCCATACGGAGGCACGGACCCTGGGGAAACGGTGATGAGAAGCCACGGGGCTGACCTCCAAGGGTGGGAGAAGGGCATCCAGCTGAGAGGCAGAGCTCGGGTCACGGGGAGCAGGGATTTCCTGAGCGCTGACAGGCCATGTGCCCAGTCCGGCCCTGGGGTGCAGGCTGCCCACAGCATGAGCTCATGGGGGAAAGAACACCAGCGAGTCACAGTGTGAGTAATGACTTGTCCCAGTGGTGACCAGTTGAAATCAATGTACAAGGTCCCATCAGCAGCTGAGACCCTGTCACTAGGAAACCCGAGCTGTTGAGGGTGGGAAGGGGCCAGAAAGGGCTTCCCTGGGGAAGTGATGCAAGCTGAATCCTAAATGCTCCAGCAACCCCGTTTCACCCTCCTGTGCACAGTTTAGGGCCCCCCTCCACCAACCAGTGATGCCAGGCGAGCTCCCCTGGGCTTTCTCCTCCCTCTCCCTCATGGCCACATTTGCTCAGCTGTCCGTCTTCTCGAGGGGTCCCCCACCTACCCTCCTTCCCACCAGCCCTAGCTGAGCTTTTATGAGCGGTTCTTCTGGAACTTGGGCCCGTTTCCGCTCGCTGTCCCCAGAAGTAGTGATCACTCTCTTTCACCGCCCTGAAGGCCTCCCCCCAGCTGTTAGGCCATGGCTCAGGCTCCTAAACAAGGTCCTGGCACCCCCCTCCCAGTGATACCTCACCCCTTCCTGCACCCCTCCCCATGACGCCTCTGCTACATCACACCCCTTGGTTCCGGCTTTGCCAGTCCCCTTTCTCTTCCCTAAGTGCCTCTTCTTCAGTCCATGCCTGTGCCTTGGCTCAAGCTATTCCTGAGGCCCCGTCCTTCCTTTCAGGGGAGACTCAGATCCCATCTCCTCAGTGAAGCCTTCTTGGGTTTCTCCAGTCAGCGAATCATTATCATTGGTTACGGCGTGTGGCAGAGCCCGCTTAAGTGTGAACTACTTCTGTTCCTTTCCCCGAGGCAGTGTGCTCAGTCGTGAATGTCGCAGACTTTGGATTGGGACTACCTGGGCCCAAAATGAGGTCTGTCCATTTGCTGGCAGTGAGACTTCAGACAAGTGGCTGAACCTCTCTGGGCCTTACTTTTCTCACCAGCAATACAGTGCTAATAGTAGAAGCTGTCTCATAGAGCTGTTGTGGGCACTTAGTTGTTCTTCTGGGTAAAGCACAGAGAATGGTACCCACTGGCTATTATCTTTATGTCCTGTGGTATCGTAATCTGTCTTCTCCTGATTGTGAATTCCTGGAGGTCCAGAAGCGCACGGAATTCATCTTTGTTTTCCCCCCAAAGAGACTCTGCTTCTCCCCATAATCTCTCAGAACTTCTCCCAGAAAGAAACTCAAAAGACCCAATCTAGAAAGGGCCCAGAGGACATCTTGAGTCTATACCAGTTTTACAGATCAGTAAACTGAGGCCAGAGGAGAGGGAGGAGTTGCTCTGATCACCCAGCTGGTCAGCAACAGTGCTAGATGCGATGTCTGGGTCTTCCTCACAACTTTCTTGCTCCGGTGCAAATTCAATTTCTATCTTCTCTTGAGAGAAAAACAGACGGTCAGTATCATCTGCGGCCTTGCCTTGGCAGATCACTGAGACACTCTCAGATGGCCCCCCGCAGCCTCCCAGCCTCCCTGCCATTGATCTCAGTGGTCCTGAGCCCTTTGGCCCTTCCTAATGAGGGAGGTTTTCCTACCTTCCTCTCAGGGTGCTGCGTGTTCTTTAAATAGCGAGCTGTGAGTGGGATCGGGCTTAGTCTTAACAGAGACTGGGGATGGGGGAGGAGAGGGGAGCCAGAGCCCTGCAGACACAGGTTGGCTGGCCCCGACCCCCAGCCAGAGCCCACCCTGCCTAGCACCCAGGCGGCATTCAGGTTCCTCCCTTCACAGTGGATTTGATACAATCTGGAAAACGCATTAAACATTACACAGAGTAGCTGACGCGTAATTAATAAAGTACAGATTTTGGCTGGGAGCCTCAACTTAAAATAGCACCAGGACTGGGGAGAGGAAGGGCAGGCGAGGGAGGCTGGGAAGATGGCATGTGACGAGAACAGAGACTGTTATCTCTGAGAATAACGGGACCACTTCTCTCTCAAATTGGGGAGAGAGGAGACAGAGAACAGTTTTACTTACAGTTTTTTTAATTAAAAGGGTGAGACTGGGACTCAGGGAGGCTAACTATCTTGCCCACGGATACTTGCAGATCCCAGGACAGAGCCAGGGATCTGGGGGAGGAGGGCAGCGCCTTTGACACCTGTCCCCACTGTCAGGTAGTGGAAGACCACCACTGGCGTTTCCCGGAACCGCTCTCTCGTGACGTTGCACATTCCAACTGTTTTTAATGTGAGAGATGTTTTAATGGCATTTTGAGACAGCCTCTTCCCTCCCCGATTCTCCAGAGAGGCTGGAGGGAGCTTCGCATCTTCTTTGAAGAAGCAAAAAAAAAAAAAAGGCCTTTCTTCTGCAAGCATGTTCAGAGAGCCCTTTGCTGCAGTTACCAGCCTTCTGGTGTGAGGGGAGAGGTGAGGAAGGGGCTTGAGGAAGTGGAGGAAAAGGGGGGAAAAGGCTTCTATGGTTAATTCAAATGCCTGGCCTCAGGGGCATTCTCTATTGAAGCTGGAGCCCTGCTGCTTTCTGCCATCCAGATCCCAAACTGGTTTTCTGAAGCAAAATGCAAATTTCAGCCCCAACTAATCAACCCTGACAGGGCAGCGTCACCTCCAGCCTGCCAGTCATTAACAAAGGACCCAAGGCAGACCTGAGAAAAGAGGAGTGCTAGATGGAAGGAGGAGGCTGCGTGGAGAAGGCTGAGATGGAAGGTTCTAGAAACTTCAAAATCAAATCACCGTCTAGCTGAACCTTGACACCAAAAGGGACACTGAGGCTCATTTCACCGGATAGGAGAGCCTGATGTAATCCCCTTATTTGATCCGCAATACTTCTTCTCTCTGCCAGGCAGAAATGAACTTGATCTTCCTGTTGAAACCACAGTGAATGGGTGAGGATGTGTGAAAGTCTGATTATATTATGAGACCCTGAGGGCCCTCTGTGAGAATAATTAATCTATTAATTACGTGATGTAAGGAAAACAGCACTGGCTTCTAAGGCACAATCTATGCTATATCTTTTCTGTATCCCCAAAGCATAAGCCCAATCCTTGGCACACTTTTCAAACTGATTCAGAAATATTGCAGCCACATCAGGAGACCGAAAATGAGTCTTGGCTCTAAAACCTCTCCAAGCCTCCATATATCCATCTGTAGGATGGGAGTAAAGAGAGCTTCCCTTTCCACTAGGAGATGCTCCCGCTGTTCTGGAAGCCGTGCTATGGCGCAGCGCTTTGGTGATATCAGATATCCGGCTGCCTTGTTCCTGGTTTTCCTTTCTCCCCTCCCATGTCTGGCTCAGAGCCGAGGAGGCACATCCGACAATCAGAAAGACACAGGAACCTCAGCCGTCTACCTCCCAGTCTCCCCCATGCAGACAGCTGGTTCTCTGAGATCCAGAACTTGAACCCAGAACCTTATATAACTACTTCTCCTCAGGAGAAAATGGGTTAAAGATCCCAAACGGGGAGTCCCCAGTCATGGGCGAAGTCCCCAGCTCTAACCCTTTCTACCTCTGGGGTCAGGGAATATACTGAAGAAGGAGAAAAGGGGCTGGGAGGAAGGGTGCTATCTCTGGTGCAGAGCGGGTGAGGGGCAGCCAGGGGGAGAGGCGGGTTGGGTTTCACTGGCATTCCACAGCAGGCTTCCGCCATGCAGCCGAATCAGAGCTGAGGGAGCTGCTGAGACAGGAGGAGCCTCTGAGTCGACTCTGGGCAAACCTGATAGTCCATCTGGAATCCATCCATGGCCTGCCTCCCTCCTCCCCCCCTGCTCTGAGCTCATTGGAACAGCCGCAGTGGGGGAAGCAGGGCCAGGCGCCTCCCCCAGGTGCCAGCCCACAGCCCCTGTTGCTTCCTTCCAGCCCTGAAAGCACAGGTCCCCCACACACCGGCCAGGCTTCAATTCCTGCCCCTTCCTCTCAGAAGCTAATCTGAGGGCTCAGAGGAGTGCTGAAGAAAAGCGGAGGGGGGGGGGGGGGGGGCTCTGAGTTCTCCACACCAGGGTTATTCAGGCTGCCAGAGAATGCCAGCCCCATTGTGCATCAAGAAAAAGTTTGAGTGGGTGTTATGATAGCACTGGGTTTTCAGAATCTTCACGAAGTTGACCCCCACTGCTTTGCCTGTCAGAGCCCTAGATCTCCCTGGATATTGCTGTCCCAAAACTTCTGTCACTCCAACATCCTAAATAAATGCCCAAACTCACAATGGAAAGATCTCGCAGCTGGAAGATTGTGCAAAGAACAGGGACCAACAGCTGCCTGGAACCCGGAGCCTTACCCTCAGCCAGGCCACGATGATTTGCTTTGTGACCTTGCTTTCTCAAGGACTCAGTTTTTTTCTTCTATCATAGGATCCCCACCCCGACAGGATGATCATGAGGATCAGAAAAGGAAAATTTAGATGACGGACAAAAAACATGAAACGTCCTTACCAGCACACATTGTCTGCAGAGCAGACGACCCTGCAATGTGCCAGCCTCAGCTGGCCTCAGCCTCACTGTGAGGAGTCCTCCCCAAAGCCTGGAAGAGAGGGATTTATTTCTCCCATTTTGCTGGCATGTCTCCTACTCCCTGGGTCAGTAGGAGTCATGGCGGACTTAGCACCTGCCATCTTGTATTAACCTTTGACTGCCACCCCTCCAGCGTGTGGGGGTGGACACCTCCGGGGCTGTCCCTCCCTCCCCCATGGAGAGACACACACTGCCCTCCAAGAGCAGAAGGAATCCCCTCCCTGAAAATCCCCTTGTGTGATATGCTGGAGACAGGCACTGTAGGGAGGAGCCTGCAGGCTGGGGAGAGATATACCCATTTGTTGGAGAACCTGACAGGGTCCGAAGCAGCTCTGCTCACCAGGCGAGAAACAGGCCCCATACCCACCACAAACCTCTTTCAACAACAAACTTTGTGAACAGCCCGTCTCCCAGGGCAGCTTCCTGCACTGTGTTTGCCTAATATGTCTGTCCAAAATCCCTCTCCAAACACGAGGTTTCCTGCCCCACAATGGCAATCAGAGAGCTAATTATCTGGGATTAGAGATGGAATTGGGGGGGTTCCCTTCTAATTACAGGAAAAAATTAGCCCAACCGATGTTGGCAAGGCCACGGGGTTAGAGTTGGAGTCTAAGCTGGGACACAGGTCGGTGAGGAAGGTGGGAGTGTCCCAAGCTCTGGGCTGGTACCTTCTCCTCCTGACTGTCTCTGGAGTCTGTGAGATGAGGGCAGGAGGAGAGCTTCTTGCCGGGGGGACCTGGGAGAGGGATGTGTGTGTGCACGTATGCCAAAGAGAGGGTGAGAGGCGGAGAGACAGCACAGAGACAGGGAGATAACAGATGAGCAGAAACAGGAATTGGCAGGAGAAGCACAAGAAAGAGCAGGAAAAGATGGAAGATGAGAGGTAAAAGGAGATTGCCAGGAAAGACAGACAGACAGACATATGTGTAGAGATGACCATTTGTCTCCCCAGTATTGCTGTGGGCCACGTTCTCCTTCAGAGGGGAAGCACAGAAAGGCAACAGAAACAGGCCTCCCTCTTACCTTTCTCCTTCCCCCTCTTCCCACTCCCTGTCTCCTGGTGTCCAGCACACTGACCCGGTTTTGCCACACACAGTGCAGGTGACGAATGCTCTTGACCTGGCCAGGGGACAAGGAGGAGGAGGGGAGCTTGATCTCCACCGGGCTTCTAGCGATCTTGAGTTTCTTCTGTGGCGTGAAGATGGGGCTTTCTGCCAAACAGTCCTTGCCTTCTCTCCTATGAGGAGAATCTCTTGGCTCAGAAAACCATTCATTCACTAATTCATTTATTCATCCTTCCATTTTACACAGAGTTAGAGAACATTACTGTGGGCAAGACCCATCGCTGATTTGCGGATTTCGGTAACCCAGCAGAATGCAAATTGAAATCTGGTTCTTAGTTTTTCGTGGTACCTCCCTATTCCTTCCCTCTCTTCCAACATAACGGCACCTATATTTAAGCCATCCTAGGAGTAGTTCAGGCCTTTGCTCGGAAACGTCCTGGCCAACGGCGAAAGGATGTGAGCACACAGTGCAGCGACCTGAGAATTTATCACAGCAATGTACAACAGAGTACCAACTCACGCGGTGCCAACAGAGCACGTGAGAGCATGAGCGTAATTATTTGTAAGTATTCCCATCCCACTTCTTTCCAAATAAGGAAATAGATAGCTCAATAATAAAAAATTTGGCAAGGGTATGTAATGAAACTCACACAGAACTAGAAACTCCCAGTCACATGAGGGGAGTAGAAGTAAGTATGCTAACAATAAAGTGAATGTAAGCACCAGGACCCAGCCCCAGATTTGGCCTGAGTATCCTGGTAGCCAAATCAAAAAGGGAAATGGGATGACCTAGAAACCCTTACTCTCAGATAGGAAGAAGTATACCTATTTTCCCAGAGAGACGATGCCCAGACATTACATTCTCAAAATGATCTACCACGTGAGACCATGTATATAAACCAGAACAAAAGTTCGACATCAGACTCAGAGCGTCTGTTACATGACAATTTCTGGTATTAACTCCTGCTGACGCGCCCAGGCTGCGGTATCCATTTAACAATCAACATCCAGTGAATTCCTCTCGTGGAACAACAACAATGAATAGCAAGTAGATAAGGCCAATAAGGAAAGCGAAGCTTGCTGGTTAAGCTTTTGTCGTCCAAGGTTTTGGCTTTCTGGGGCTGTAACTTGATTCAAGGATAGAATGCAATTTTTTAAGCACCTCATTGTGCTTGGCACTCTGCTAAAAGTTGAGTAAAATGAACTATAGAGATTCAGCGTCTAGATCTGGGAATTTATAATTTTTGTTGGCACTTTTACAGGGGCTCAGGCAGCAGCATAAGGGCATTAAAATGACAGACAGTAAGATGTTAACATCATACACAAGACAAAGGTGAATGCGTTTTCAGGAAGCATGTGGCTTCATACAAGATCATATAAGCAAACTGACCCGGACTCAAATCTCTTTCTACCACCTGTTATGATCTGAGGCCAGCTACCTGACCTATCCAAGCCCCAGTTTCTTCATCAGCGGAATGGGTTTGGAGATTAAAGTAGATATTTTAGGTAAGGCACCAGGGGCCCTGTTCAGCACGGAGTATGTGCTTGGGAAGTGGTAACTGTAGTCCATTCTAGGATTACTAAATAAGGCTCCATTGCCAGCGTGGGGAGAGGAGCCATGGACCAGACAAGGAGAAGACAAGGAGTTTTCTGGTCCTCAGCAGGGTGCCTGGGGACCCCCTGGCCTTGCTGAGAAATCCCCTCAAAACCATCAGCTTCCTCCTTGTTGGGACTGTCCAAAGCCAGTTCTGTAGATGTTCCAATCTAGGTTCTTTCCCAGGAGGTCCTAGAACGCTCTTTCTTGACTCTGCTTCTGCCACAGCTTGACTGGGAAACCATGACCCTCCTTTCTGTCATCATTTCTTTCTCCCTCTTGGGAAATGGACGGCATCTGGGTTTGGCGGCTTTGCAAGGTCCCTGTTTAGGCTCCTGCTTCCTTGTCAACCCTCAGCCCTCGGGTGCCCTTCCTCTGCTTGTCACGGGGAGGCTCAGGTGCCAGTAGGGTGAGGAGCATTACCTCCTGCCTCTCCTTGAGGCCTCCCTTGTCCAGACTGAAGGCAGCCCCCCCAACCACCGCAGCCTCTAGGTGACAGCAGGAGGGGGTGAGGCTAGGAAGCCACGCAAAGCTCCCTGCTCGCCCCCCACACACCTGCCTGACAGCTCGGACCCAGCACTCCCCAGAGCCACAGAGTGGGAGCCACGGAGCGGATGTCCAGGTGCCCGGCCAGGGGCCAGGCGCACAGTGGGCGGGAGTCCTTGGGACACACCCCTCTTGCCCACCCTCTCTCCAGCTGCTGCTTTGCAGTTTCTCTGTACGTTCCAGCTCACTGCCAAATTGTCAAAAGCTATGAGAGGCAAAGTGCTGTTCAGTTAATGATTCCAGTCCCTGGAGAGGTGGAGCACTCTTTTAAGAGAAAAAAATAGAGAGGAGTGGGGGTGTGGGAGGGGCAGAAGAGGGGGATGCTTTAGTACTCCGCACAAAAGCTAAGCTGTAGCTCCTTCCAGCTCTTTTTAAGGAGCAGATTAGAAGTGGGTAGGTTTGCCCCAGCGGCCTTCTCTCTGTGGGGAAAAGCCTGGAGCCTCCCCCTCACTTTTCTCCTTTTCACAAAGTGAAAGGGTTTGAATCAGAAAGCTGCCATCCTTTTGGCCCCAGTGGCCTCAGCCCTCTGTCCCCAGCACAGGTCCTGTGGAGACCCAGCAAAACCATGCCTTCCCACACAGGCTGCCTTCCAAAGCGGACCACAGACTCCCACGATGCAAAAGGCTCCTGCTCCTTGCTCCTGCTGCTCCTTCCTCCCCCTCCCTCTCTTCTTCCCTTCCCCTCTTCTCCTCCCCTTCCTCCCCCTCTTCTCCTTCCTCTCCCTCCTTTTCTCCCCTTCCCTCCTTCCACCTCTCCTCTTCCTTTAGGCCTTTTTCTCCTCCTCCCCCTTCCGCTTCCATTTATCCTCATTCCCCTCCCCCTCCTCCTCTCCTATCCCTCCCCCCTTTCCACCTCTCCTCCTCCCCCCCCCTCCCTCTCTTCTTCCCCTCCCCTCTTCTCCTCCCCTTCCTCCCCCTCTTCTCCTTCCTCCCCCCCCCTCCTCCACCTCTCCTCTCCCACTCCCACCTCCAGCTCCTGGTCCCCCTTCCCCCTCTACCTCTCCTCAGACTCCTTCCTCCACCCACTCTTGCCCCCCCACGCCCACTTACTCCCTTGGAAAGGACAGAAGGTGGAGGTGACTGACTACCCCAGTGGGCCCCTGAAGAATTTCCTCCCTGCCCAATTTTCCTCCTCGGCCTGGTCCCACCCAAGTCTGTGGATCAAAAGAAGATCCGTCAAAAATTCCTCACCTCCCTGCAGCCTTTTCCAGTGTCCCAGATGCCTTCCCATTCCTTATCTAATCTGTCCCCTCTGCAGCCTCCTCAAGTAAGCAGTATTGTTTTTACCAGTTTTGCAGAGGAGAAAAGTGAGAATTAAGTCCCTTGGCTGAGTGCCCCCATGTGACCTCCGCCCCAGCCAGTGAAGATGTATGTTAGCCCTGACTGCACAGTCCGCACCCATCAGCAGGGAAGATTGAAGTGTGGGGCTTGAAAGATCTAGGAGGGAAACCGAGAAACCTAAGAGGCTGCTGGAGAGGAGACCTGTGTGCCCTTTAATTTCCGTCACCTCCAAGTGTGATCTGGCTTTCTGGGTTTTTTTTTTTTTTTAAGGTTATTTTGTTCCAAAGTGTCCCTGGAGTCGTTCCCTCTCGTCATTGTTGGTCTCAGGCATCTGCTCAGATCCTCATGCAGAGAATTCCGAGGACTGCTCAAATGTGGCCACTCCCTGGGTGAGGCGACGTGGGCTCTCCAGACTCCAGGAGCACATAGCACCCTGGGACGCGAAAGCCTCTTGGGTCGGGAGGATGGGGGGAGGCTGGGCAAGAAGGACAGGGCTGCTCTCTGCTGACCATGAGCCTGTTGGGCATTCTGTTCATGCTCCGAGAAAGCCAGTACAAAGTTTGCCCCTTGCCAGGCCAGGTGTTTCCCTCCTTCCCCCTGCCCAGTGGGATCCTGACACCACTGGTGCTATTGTAATGAGCCCCCCCCCCCCGCAGGGGCTGCATCCTGGCACCGTGCCCAGCAGCTGTGGCTGGGACTGAGGAGAGGCAGGTGTCCAGTGAGAGGGAACAAGGTGACCGGGAAGGGTCTAGAGGCAGTGAGGCAAGGGAGTCGGGCAACCGTCAGTGGCAGACCACGGAGATCAGACAGTCCTTGCTCAGCCTCCCCCACCCCACCCCATCTTGATTAGAGTGATCTGGCCCCAGAAGAATAGCAATGAATTAATTAGGGGTCTGTTGTCACGAAGCAGCTCATTATTAAAGTCCTTCTCCTGGGAGGGGAGATGGGGAAAGGTGTGAAGACGACAGCTAGTCAAACAGAATCTTTTAAAAGAGCCAGACCCTCCCCCCAGCTGTCTGTTCTGCCCTTGGGCTCTGCTGGGAAGTCAGACATACCAGAGCACAGGGGCACCCCCCGCCCCCTTGCTGGTGTCCTGGGATTTCAGGGGATAGAGGCCTTCTGGCCCCACTTCCTTTCCCTCCTCCACTGATGCTGTTTCTCAGACCCCAGCTCTGAGCCCATCTCTGCACTTTTAATTAACCCTTGCTTTCCATTTGCCTTTAAGCCAGCCAAGCTCCAGCCCAGTGGGCCCGGAGTTCTTTCCACAGCAGCACCTTGAGCTGTTACAGTGCTTTCCTCCCAAGAGCTCTTAGTGGTCCACTGGGAGCCAAAGAGATCACTTCAACAGAAGCAAGCGTGTACAGGTCTTTACCTGCCAGGTTCCAGATGTGGTGGAGGGAGGGGGAGGATGCCCTAAGTCAGATTCTCTCTTTCTTCATTTATTATTTTCCAGAGATGGGAAAACAGAGGCCTAGAAAAGCGAAGGCCTCACAGAGTTGAGATTCTGTCTCTTCTGCCCACCAGCTATTCACCCCTGTGCCTCTGTTTCTTCATCTGTAACATGGGACTGATAGGGTTGTGGTGAAGATTTAGTGAGAGGACATGTAGAGAGCCCTTAGCACAATGTCTAACAATCATAGGGGTTAAATAAATGGGAGCTGTGGCTAGTGTTCCATTCCTAGCCAGTTTCAGTACCAGGGACTCATTCATTCCATCATCGGGTGTGATTCAAGCCCTACTATGTGTACAGTAGTACTGAATGCAGGAAGGCATATGAAGCTGTACCAAAAAGTGAGTGTCTCTTTTCTTGGAACTTAACAATCTTAGGAGAGATTGTTGCATGTGTTCACAGATCACCATGCCAAGAGACTTGCTAGGGACTCTGGGAGTTCAAGGAGAGATCAGGATGGGCTTCCTGGAGGAGGAGGCATTTGGTTTAGGCCTTGAAGGATGGCTAGGATCTAGGAAGGAGAATAAATTGTCAAGCCAAGACATGATGACCAAAACCCGGAGACATAACTGGAGAATGGTGAGAAGGCTATGCTAGCTAGACCCATGCATGCCAAGGAAGGGACGTGAGCTTTTCTAAATTCTCAGTGGGGGCAGTTAAAGGTGTTCTGTGTGCATGTGCATGAGTGCATGTGATGATTTACTTTCTCCCATATTCCAAAAGTAGTGTATGTTCATCACAAAAAAAAAAAAAAAATTACGAGTGAGATAAGCAAGAGAAAGAAAATTACGAACACCTGAAATTTGAGGATTTTGCATACAGAAAAGGCAGGATCAAATAAGTGTTTTAAGAAGATTAATCTGGCCGTGTTGGTAGAACAGATTAGAGCAGGAATATGCTGGAGGCAGGGAGATTTCTCAGGTTATTGCTGTAGCCCAGATAAGAGGCAATAAAGACTCAGGCCTCACCCGTTAGCAATAGGAAGAGAAATACAGCCGCGTGGGTGTGCTCTCCACATCTCGGTTACTGTGCATTTTCTGCACCACAGTGTATGCAAGCCACATGCATTTTCCAAGTGACTCTCCCTTTTAAAATCTCAGGGAGCCTCCTGCGTTCAGGCACAAGCCCCGTGTCAGATAGCTGTGCTCACAAGTCTAGACCTCCCTTCCCATCCTTGCAGCTTTAAATGTCATCCTCGGTGTTAATGAAAGCCAGAGATTACTGTTCCAGATTATAAAATGCAGGGCAATTTTAGGCCATTGAAAAGAATGAGTTAATTAAAGAGGGTAATAACCCTCTTAAACGCCCCACCCTTTGCTCTTTTTCCAGACTGCAGGTGGCCTTCTTTGTCATAATGGAGGAGATAGCTATATGATCTATTTTGTCCCCCAGGACTTATCTCCAGGGGCACTGAGCACTTTTTAGATGTAATTTTTAGTCCCAGTGCAGGCATTGTCCTCTTGTTTGACTTAGGGAAAAGCGAAGCCCCAGAGGGAGCCTCATGAAAGAGACAGAGTACAGGCTTTGGAATCAGGCAGACTCAGCTTTGAGCTTGGCTCTGTCCCTAACTTGCTCTGGACTCTTAATGTTTCTTATTCTGTGAAATGGGGAGGCTGGCTTCCCGGTGTTCAAGATCATTCATGTTTATATCTCCAGCCTTTTGCACTTGGGTTGACATGTTCCATCGATGTTCAGTAAATACGTTGAACCACACTGATAAAGGGAGATAAGTGATTCAGAAGCCGCCTGTGTCCAGTCCCGGGAAGTGCTTTGCTTTGCGGGCTCACCCACCCCTCCGCCCTGGGGGCAGGGCATTTCCAAGGCAGTTTACCTGCATGTCAGTCTGCCTGATTCTCACCACACCCCCTTCCAAAGCTTGGCAAGGAAGCCTGCGTCGCCCTCCCGGTGGGCCCTAAGAGGTGCTTCCAAATCATTCCCAGTCCAAAAATCTTAAGTGGGTAGATGGTATCCTGAGCCAGGCAGGGCATCCCCAGGCAAGGAACCTGTATGTGGCGCCTCGAAAGGGGATTCTGAGAGCCTCACGTGGCTGGAGCTTCGAGTAAACAGAGATTTCGATTTGGCAGAGGTTGCTCATTATTCTTTATTAATTCCTCCCCCACCTCTCCATGCCCCCCCCCCAACTCTGTGGGCTCCCTGTGAGTTATTGCTTTGCTGCTGTGTGATGTGATTTCGGATGTGGCTGTTTAATGCTTCAGCTGTCCCTCGCCAGTGTTTATCTTATTGTTTCCCAGAACAATCAAGTGCTTCCGCTGCCCCTGGCAACTTCTTCTGGTTCCCGGATCCTCCTAACTGGCCGGAGTCTGAGCTGGAGCAGTGTTGCAAGGTGGGGCTGGTCCAAGGCCGGAGCCCCGCACTCCCAAATGCCCATGATAGGCACCTGTGTAAGCTCTCGCCCCATCCTGGGCCTGGGAGCTTAAAACCCTCCCTGACAGAGGAAGAACCAAGAAGTGGGTTCTTTTGCTTCTTGATCTTGATGTCACTCTCTGCTGAGTCATAAAAAGAGAGGCCCCTGGGATAAGGAAGTTGGTGCCCTTTTGAAGTGCAGTTGGTCCTTAAACACAGGAAAGTCTGAAGCAGAGGCTGCCCCTCTCAGTTCTGTGGGGTCGTGTGGATCAGTGGTCACGTGGCCATCCAGCTCTGGCTGATGAGGAGCAATGAAGCCACTGTTCAGGAAATATTCACTACATCACCTATCATAAACCAGGCTCTTAATTCTCGCTGTTCCAAGACGCGGAAGTCCAGAGAACAAACGGTTTCTTTCAGGAACCCCTCCCCGCATTACAGGAGAAAGCCTTCCATGGCTTAGCCTTCCATGAAGGAAGAAATCCAGGAGCCTCTAGAACATGAACCCCTCTACCAGATCACCCGCCCTCCCACCACTTTAATATCTAGGGCAGCTTCCCAACATGCACAGAAATAGAAATAATTATACATGGAAATGTCAATCTCCAGTGTCAAAGCCCCAGTGACTAAATGACAACTCACCTGGGACCAGTTCTAGAACCATCTACAGATGTGTGGGAGGGTGTGTGTGTGTGTGTGTGTGTGTGTGTGTGTGTGTGTGTATGCACCTGCATGCACCGGGTGGGGGTGCAAATTTCACAAAATTTAGCCTATCTTAGTGACCTCCTTCCTTTTCAGGGCCAGGAGGGGTCCTTGGCCTTGTCTCCCCTCCTCCTCTACTTTCCTGGTTCCCTGCGACCCAAAGGCTGAGTTTCCCTGGCTCCAGTGTCCCTCTCCAGTAGTCCCAGCATTCAGGTCTGGGCTCCCTCCAGGGATCCTCGGCCTCCCGGGCTGGGAGTCTGCATCGTTAGTTAACCTTTGCAGAGCTCTGGGGAAGGGGAAGACAGAAGCAGCCTGGGAGGCGCTGCTGCCTCTGTGTGCATGTGTGTGTGTGCGCGCGCGTGCATGCTCGCATACGCAGCAGAGGAGGAAGCATCTCGAGCAGAATTTACCAAAGGCTTCAATCTATAAATAATTTGGGTCATGAAGCTCTACAAAAATAAACTTCAGCTTGAATCCTCTCGTGCAGCACTAAATGCAGCTGCAGATACACTCGCTCATTAACTCACCCCCACGTTCAGTCTGAGTAGCACCAGGCCTGCCCCACCTCTCCCCTGTCTAAACGTCTACGTGTGTGTGTACGTGTACGTGTACGCACACCCCCACACATTCATACAGTACGCGGGCCTTGAGTCCTGAGACAGAGATAAAATCAAGTAATAAAGGTCTCTTCTAAAGTGACTTTTCCGACATAAAGCGACAAGCCCTCAGTAAATGCACGTCAAGAGTCTCATCCTCTCCAGGCGCTCAGGTCCGAGAGACCCAGTTTCCAAGAAATCTGGGCTCAGACATAACAATAACACGCTTATGCTGACATCACACTTGAAATGAGCCAAAGCACTCGCATCTCCACCCCTGCTCCTCAATTCAAGCATCACCTTCCCCAGGAAGCCTTCTGCTCAGGGCCTCCCTCACGCCCCAGCCTCCTGGGGGCGTGGCCCCCCCCCCCGCCCACCACCTCCTCCCCCTGCGAACTCACAAGGGCTAGCCCGCATGTTCCTGTAGAGTGGTTGGCTTATCCTTCCCAGCTCCTGGGGCTTCCGAAGGGGGGGATCCGGTCCCGCAGCATCCCCAGCGCCGAGCGCGGGCCTGGCTCACAGCAGACGTGTCATAAACAGATATTGGACAGTCCTGAAATTCATAGCTAATAACTCATTTCACTCTCCCAGCATCCTTTTTGTGCTCATAAGGACAGGAGTTCCCACCTTCTTTGGCTGCTACAGAAACGTTTACACAAACAAGGGAGGTGACTTACCTGAAGTCACATAGGCAATTAATGAGAACATTGGGGTTAGATCCCAGTCCTCCAGACATCAACGGGTGCCTCCCTCTGCGCAGTGAGGCCTCTCCAACCAGTCTGTTTCCTACCGGGAGGCCCCAAGAAGAAGATTCCCAATTGCTTTTCAGCAACAATTGCCAAGTAAATAAATAAATAAATAAATACCATTACTACTTATATTGTCAGTACTACTAATAAAGTGACATTAGAGTGACAAATCCCAGGCAGGGGCTCCATAATTTAGAGCTAACTATAGAAGAAATTGATGCACAAGAAAAAGGGTTTGGAGGGGCCTACAGGTAAGCTAGTTAATTGGAATTGGATATGCTGATTTGAATTGGATGGTTCCAGAGGCTGTCATTAATTTCTGCTCAGGCCTAGCTGTGGTTTAAAGGAAGGCACTAATGGGATTACTATTTCCTTCTCACTTAGCAGAGGCCCCTTCCCAGGCGGAGGGCCCAGCAGTGGCCCTCCCCTGAGCTGCACCTCGCATTCCCCCACCCCACAGACAACCCTGGTAAACTGACTTTTCGCCCCCCAATGAAGGTCCCTGAAAACTAGGTTCTGAGTTTATGGTCGACTCCAGGCAATGGGTGATTGCCCCACCTGGACCTTGGGGTCTGAAAAAGGAAGTGTGGGGGAGGAGAGAGCTAGGACTTTCCGTCTTTCCCATCTGTTCTGTCTGTTCTTTTCCTGGTGGTGATGAACAGCTTGTTTGCCCATTAGTATCCTCTCCTAAGAGAGTCGCAGAGCACCTGAGAAGTCGCGCTGTGTGTGGGACTCCCTTCTCTGCCACTCTTTACCTGTGTGATCTTGGGAATGCCACTGAATCCCCCCAGGCTTCAAATTTCCTATCTGTAAAATGGGAATAATAAGAACATTTACCTCAGCGGTAATTTTAAGGATAAGAGAGTTGATTTTTGTTAAGCACTTTCAACAGCACTTGGCACATTATAAGAGCAATAGGAGGGTAGCCGTTAAAAGTTCTTGAAGCAAACGGGCCCTTCGAAAATTCACTAGGTCTGTGCTACTGCCTTCAGGTAGGGCCGTGTTGAGCCATGAAGCAGAAGAAGTAATCCTGTGTTCAAAACCCTCATGAGAAGGTCGCAGGGTCCTACAGCCACTCAGTCTCACAGTCAGCGCTCTATGCAGCAGGAGTTCTTAATAGAACCAGACTGAACCTCCTTGCATGACAGTGTGGGCACCTTCTGTCTTTTGCCAGTTTCGATAAAGACTGTCACCCTCTGGCTGGCCCTCTTATCCTACCTCATGAGCTTTGTCCAACCAAAATGGCCTCTGTAGCTTCTGCATGTCCACTGAGGCCAGGCCCTCTCAGGAGAGGAGGAGCCCAACCGAAAAAACATGTTCAGGTGACTCGCCTGCTCCCGTGTGTGTCGCCTCCCTTCTCTGCCCCAGCTTCTCCCCTGCCCTGTGCAGCTCAGGCCGCAGACCCCCTTCTCCTGGACTGGTCCGTGACCTACTTCAGTCTGTTGTCCTTGTGGTCATTGAAACCTGGCCCTGGGGACACAAGCTGAAAACTGTGTCACCGCAGTTTAGTTCTTCTGGGACAGCACCAAACAGACGTGATTCATTGGATTTAAAAATCCCACCTTGGCTCGGACTCCCCAACCAACACCGCACCACTACCATCCTGTGTCTGGCAAGGATGGAGACGATTTTGAATCTCAGAACTTTCTCTCTGAAGCAGAGCAGTCTGGGAAACCATGTGCTTGCCCTGAGGCAGGACTCTTGTCCCCAGGGTGCACTGTCTCCATCCGCCACGCGCTCTCCTCTGAGCCACGCGGGCTACAGCTGGGTTGAGCCCCACTTCCACCACTGACCAGCTGCGAGCCTGGAGTGGAAGAACTTAGGTGAGGAGGTGAGGTGAGCTCCAGAGTCCTTACAGCTCTACCATGGTCCTCCTCTGGCCCGCACTTAGAAGATCACCGTGGCCTGTTATCCAGAAGGGAAGACCAAGGCTCATGGGAGGGATCTAAACGCAAACTGTACCATTAGGCAGAACTCAAGCCCAGGCACAGAGTTCGAACAGAAACCCGGGAACCCTGCGTCCCAAACCTACACTCTGCCCACTTTGGCACATTGCTCAGAGGGAGCATAGGATGTCGGGGAGGGGAAAGAGCTCTGCTGCCTGCTGCCTGCTGCCCGCCTGGCCTCTCCTGCCACTGCCTGCCAGACCCCACCCCCAACCCCGTGCCCTCGACGCCCTCGCCTCCTGGCCCCATCCTCCATCTTCTCTGCCCTCCCGCAGGTGTCTCTGAGGGTTACACAAGCTGGAGGCAGTTAGCATGGGATGAGGAAGTAAGTGGGGAGGCGATAGTGCTCTTCCCTCCAGGGATTTAGACTGAATGAAATAGGATCGCTTAGTTCAGGTTCAATAGCAGGAACAATTTCTGTTCTGGTTTGGTTTTGGCTTTGACGTTTGAGAGTTATGTAGGTTTGATTCTGGCTTCAACTGCTTTGTTAAAAGATTGGGGTTGCAGATGGAAGAGAAAAAAAAAAAAAGACCTGTGTAGATCTCTCATTCAGGAAAAAGTTAGTGGCTAGGATTGGTCCTAAGTGGAACGCAGCAGAGTGTGTGATGATAACTTGACTTTGATTCAATTCCAGCTCTAAGCCGGCCCTGGGTACCATCTCGTCCCGGGGACCACAGAGGGAAGACCAGACTTGCGGTGTTCCCCCTTTGGATTTTGTGTCCAGGCCCTGCCAGGGAGGCAGGCGGGTGCCCGGGTTCATGGAGTGGAGGCCACCCCAACTGGCAGAAGGTTAACTAGCCTCTCCAGGCAGGGAGATCTTGGGCTAGGCTTAAGGGGGCTACTGGTTCCATAGCTCCTGGGGCAGAGCCGGTAGCTTGAGGAGACTTAAATATCTCTGAAGAGGAGCAGCTGTCGTGGGGAGGGTGATGAGAAGCACTGGCCTATTTCCCCTTCAGAGGAAGAAACAGAGATGTGAGAGTCATGGCCCGTATAATGGAGACAGAACACTGAGGTCAAGCCAGCCAGAAGCCATGACCCTCACATCTTCTCTTTACTGTCTGCAATAGCCCAAGAACTTTTTTGACTAAAAACTACTGTATTTCTGGAAGGACCTCAAGGAAATTTCAGATCGGTCCATCTAAGAGAGAAAGCTACTTCAGATGTTAAGGGGAACCTTTTTAATTGCGGGGCACTTATCCAGGTAGAGACCTTTCCCTCTGCTTGAATCTGTAATCATATTTGCGCCGGGGTAGAGGGTAGTAACCTCAGCCTCATGACATTATTGCTAACCCCAGAGTCTTCCTCCACTCTCTGAGAATGAATTAAATGACCCCCCCAACCCTTCCCCAGATGCAACAGCTTTGAACACAAGAGCCACTAGCTAGGCAGAGAAAGGGCAAAGGGGAATTTATTATGGTGTCAGACACCAAGCTTGGCCCTTAGGATGAGTAAGTCCTGGTCCTTGCCCTCAGGAGCTCCTGGTATGGCAGGAGAGGAAAGGGCATGGTTAGAAGTACAAGAGAAAATTGAAAGGGAATGTGAGGGGGCAGGTGGCCTGAATCCTACAATCTTCCAGAGAAAATGCCTTTTGACCTCACTTAGACTTAGCACTAGAGTTCATGAGACTTCATCAGCTGGTTCATAGTTCATGTCCTTTCAACAAGTATTTCTCAAGCATCCCATTTTATCCATCACCAGCCAGGTTTCCAAACCCATTCTAGTCCTCAGAGGGTTGTTAGAGAAATAGAAAATGCATCTTTGCCTTCACAGTGTTGACAGACTTACGCACATGTGAGCCAATTAGAGAACAATGTGAGTGGGTGGTCAATACCCAGTAGCTAGTACATACACAATGAACAGATCAATTGATTATAATCCTAAGACAAAATGTCTGGTAGGAAAGAAAAAAAAAAAAGGCATCAGGGTGATGAGCAATTAGTATGGTGGAGAGATTAGGGAAGGCTTCATGGAGGAAATAGGGCTCAAGCTAAAGGGGGTTCAGATGGGCAGGGGACAGAGACAACAAACCAGGCTAGGGATTATTTGTTCAATGGTCAGCAGCTATGTTGGGAACAAGAAATGGGAAGGCAGGAGCATATTCAAACCGAGGACTCCTGGACACCAGTTTTTTGTATGACCTTAGGGATTGTCTTTGCAGAGCTTAGACTAGCCCTCTCAACCCCCCAGAACAGCAGCCTCCACATCACCCGGGAATTTGTTAGACATGAGAATTCTCAAGCCTCATTTCCGCTGAATCAGAAACTCCAGGGGCGGGCTCAGCAATGCATTTTCCCAAGCCCCCAAACCCCGCCCCCCAGCCCACGCTGCCCCCACCCCGGCCTTGAGATGATTCTCAAGGCTCATAGCCTTGAAAACCACTGGACTCCATCTCTGCTTCTAGACCCTGGCCACTCATCAGATTCACCTGGGGAGCTTTGAATCCCCAGGAAGATGCCCAGACCACACCCACAGAGATTTTGATTAATGGATCCAGCCCTGGCATTTGTATCTTTTAAAACTCCCGAGATGATTCTCAAATGCAGCCAGGTCTGAGAAGCAGTGAACTTGATGGTGTCTGAGTCCTTTCTTTCTGACTTATTATTCAGAACTGGGCTCTGAGAGTCTGAGCCAGGATTTTTGGCTCTCCATAATCCCAGGGTGAATTTGCACACATGCAGGGGTTATGTTTGGGGGCAGAAAGACCTTCTTGAGAATCTAAAATCTTGAGTCTCTTGATGACCAGCTTTTTGATTGTTTATGTGATTGTGTAACCATTCTTCCTCACCTGCCCGAGGCAGAAACACTGTAAACAGATGTTGACTCCCCAACCCTAAACACCAGTCAGTGTGCACAAGCACACACTCACACACACACACACCCTCCACACCGTGCTATAAATATATGTAGACACACGCCACAATAACCACATTGGGATATACAGAATTGTTCTAAGGGTGCATATGCACACACAAAAGAATCCACCATCAGAAATCCCAGACCTGGCACACTCAGACCACTG
>RCUC01168662.1:0-49345 GCA_003697995.1 Taxidea taxus jeffersonii
CCAACATGTAAAAAAAAAGTCTGAAAAAGAATGTAAAATATATTACATTATTTTACTATAAAGCAGCAAAAGTAAATGAACTGACTGACATTTCACCTAAACAGATAATTAATTATTGACCTAGCATATTTTGACTTAAAAGGAAATTTAGGAAGGGGAATTACATTCACATAAATGCTTTAGGGGTGTCTGGGTGGCTTAGTTGGTTAAGCGGCCTACTCTTGATTTCAGCCAGGTCATGATCTCAGGGTCCTGGGATGGAGCCCCAGGCTGGGCTCCTTGCTCAGTGGGGAACTGACTTGAGTGTTCTCTCTCCTTTTCCCTCTGCCCCTCCCCGCCATGCCTTTTCTCTCTCTTAAATATATAAATAAATGTCTTTAAAACAAAACAAAATAAAAATAAAGAAATGCTTAAAACACAGAATGTGGCTTATAAACAAGCAGCAAGCAGAAAGTCTTACATCTAGGGCATTAAAAGGGTTAACTGTGCCCCCAGATGTCTCTTCCACTTCCTCTCAACTGGAGGATGTCACAATTTTTTGGATTTATGAATAGGCCAGGCCAGTTGGCATCTTGAACTCAAATGACTCTATCTAGATCTGTCCCTTCCTTACCTGCTGGGAAGAGACGATTCCCCTCACACTTGGAATCCTGAAGCCGTTTAAGCTGCCTGTCCCAAAACTGCAGCACGGGACCCTACACCATTCTTCATCTCCTGCCACTAGGCCTCACTAAATAAAAACTATGGTGCCTTGTTAGCTAACAACTGAGCGTGAAATCACTACACTGCAATCCCCTACCCTTCGAGTCAATCAATCCTACTGCCCCCGCCCCCCTGCCGCCACCCCACACCCCATTATAGATCTGGATGCATCAGGTCAATAAAGAGAGGGGGAGAAAATGGAGCGGAATAAAATGAGTATATCTGCAGAACCAAAACACGCCCACACGGCATATTGAATTCCATATAGTGAAATTAGTTGGTACATTCATATAAAACAGTTTAGAGCTGGCTAACAAAACCAAGAACGTGCTATTTAATGTCATCATCCTGCTCTGAACTTGCCAGGACACACAGAATAGGGAAAACTACGGAGACAGATATGCAGCGAAGAAACAAGCTTTTGTCAGGTCTAAAATTGCTAACAGATTAGAGTGTGTCTGACAAGGCACTGAGATTGCAACATATGTTCTTTTTAAGGAGTATTAACATTGCATGCATTAGCTACATGCTAGCTGAGAGAGCTGGAAACACTAAGCACTACGAGATGTCGTGATGTCATCTGCAGGAGTCTGCAGTCCGCCCTTGGGACCCATCCTGTGCACGTGTCTGAGGACGCGAGATGCAGGAAAGGTGGCACCAAGGGTAGGAAAGTCAGGAAAGACAGAACGCAAAGAAACAGGCTGTAACATGGGTTGAAGGTGGGGCTAACTTTCTTCTTGAAGGAGCTCCCAAAGGGAAGGGCGCGTTCAGAAGAGGGAGGGAATATTTTGAAAGAAAGCTCTTTTCAGCATTTCCTCCCACCGAAATAACATCTCCCACCCAGTACTACTTCCCTAGTTGTAGGGCTGTTCTTTCTGTATCCTGAAATGGCCCTTTTACTTCCATTTCTTGAGATGGTTCTTTTTCAAGAGGGTAAAACTGTTTTAGGGCACAAAGCAGAGTGCTGAATAATTATTAATATTAAAAATAAGCTAGGACTACTGGTTCATCCAGAGCACTCAAAAATCATTTGGCCTCTAATACAGGGCCCAGGCTTCCTAACTGTACATATTCACATCTAGTGTGTTATGTTTTTATAGAAAAAGTCCACGACTTTAGCTGTTTGTCTACAGGCCCTTTACAGCTCAGTTGGTTAAGCCTCTGCTTTCAGCTCAGATCATGATCCCAGGGTCCTAGGATGGAGCCCTATGTCTGGCTCTCTGCTCAGGCTCTCCCCGAGCCTGTTTCTCCCTCTCCCTCTGCCTGCCACTCTGCCTACTTGTGTTATTTCTCATTCTGTCAAATAAATAAATAAATAAATAAATAAATAAATAAATAAATAAATGAATAAAAATCTTTAAAATGTGCTCATTTTAAGGTTAAACATAATTCTAAATATAGATCAGAATAAAATCTGTGAAGTATTATCATACCAAAAGAGAAATAATTTCAGAGTTGGTTTGTTATCTTGGATTATTTATGTACCTATCCAGATTTTTATGGGGAAAAAAAAAGTTGGGTTTGGATCCTGGGCAACACAGTCTTTGTATGTAATAAATTAGTAACATCTATGATATAGGGAAAGATATTTACCATATATGCAAACATAATCTGTTAGGGGAAAAGCAATTTATATATTGAGAGAGATAGAAAGAAAGAGAGAGAGGGAGAGAGAGGGGGAGAGAGGGAATGACTCTCCAATCATTTTGAGTAATATGAGAAGGTAAATAAGCAGAGCACATACTTTTGACAAGGTTCCACATCAAAGATAAGTTTATAAAAACAGAGTTAACAGGGGATTGGGGAAAGTGTTTTCTCATGGAGAGAGGAGTTGATTTAAGATGGGAAATAATGAGTAGAACCAACATTTTTCATCAGAGAATTGTTACAAGTAACAGAGAGCATTAGTTAGATTTTCTTTTTTTTAAATTTTCTTTTTAATATTAAAAATTATCTTGGAGAGAGAGAGAACACACTCAAAGAAAGAAAGATCTGTATGACTCATCTGCTTCTTTCATGTGATAAAAGGGAAGATAAATGGGAAGATTGGTGTGTGTGTGTGTGTCAGAGAGAGAGAGGGAAGAGAAGAGAGAAGAAGGAGGGGGCATATAGGAGACCTGAAAGGTGATAAGCAGATGATGCTCTAACTTCTGTACCAATTCTGGTGTATCTGGCCCACTCAACATGGACAAGTTTTATTACTATGTCCTCTAAGATATCTGATTAGAAAGGTTCAGTGAAACTGGGAGAATAAAATATTCTAAGTATTATTTTTAAAAATGGAGGGAAAGAAAACCTCATTGGTGTGTGTGTGTGTGTGTGTGTGTGTTTGTGCGTGTGCGTGCGCAATGAAAGAAAAATGGAGGACAGAAAAATGGAGGATAGAAAAACTGTTCAGCAAGAAAGAAACAGAAGTTGAGAGGAGTGACTGGAAAAGTTTATAAAATCACAAAGGACACAAGTGGGGGTATCCACTATGTTCACTGTCTGAACAGCAGAGCCAGGCAACCCCCTCTGAAGTTTAAGAGACTCATTTAGGACACTCAATAGGAAGGGCTTAGATTTACACAATAGCAGCTGTTCAAGAGAAAGCATCCAGGGAAAAATTGCAATAGGTACTAAGAAGTATACCTTGGGACATTTGGGAGGCTAGATTCTTAATAGGTTTATAAAGGAAATGCATCCCCAGCTTTTGAACCTCCCTCCTGTGCCCCCTCCCCACAGACTGAGGAAAGGTGCTGGGCCTGGAAAGCCACTGGTTCCATTCTCTCGATTAATGTGGAAAATGGGGGCATGGATTGCAAACGCTGCATTAGTATCGATGTTGTCAACCCTAGTCACTAATGACCCAATTTGGGGGGAGGGGGCAGAGGGGAGAAGGCTCCAGTCAAACAACAGTACTGTCTGAAGATGTAAAAGATCTTTTCTGAGGTAATTAAAAAAAATTTTTGGCGACTTTAAAGATGGGCTTTCTTATGTGCCGTGCGGCATAGAACAGCTTGTAGGCTGCAGATCAATAAATTCCAGTTAACTTTCAAGTCATGTCGGCATGCAGCCCTGACTGGTTTATTAATTTAAATTTCAGCCTTCTAAAAAGGTATGTCTAAAGATATATGGCACTATACAGATGGTACTGAGACTGTTCCATCAGAACAGGCCTCTGCATACATATACTGGTTATCCACATCAATAGGAAATCTTAAACCACTGGAGAGAATAGGTCACCCCTCCTTCTGTCTCATTCAGTTAGTGTTTTTCTTAGGAAAACCCTGAGAACCATTCCTTTTTGTTTTTAAGAGTACCTGATCTCTGAACAGCAACTATCTATGGCTTTCCTCATGCTGCTCCAGCAACTAGTTAAGAATTAAAAAAAAAAAAAAAAAAGGTGAAAACAGGAGGAAAGAAACACAATCTCCATGTTTAAATTTCTTTGTAGGGAGGAAGGTCTGCCATCATCTCCCTGGAACCCACTGAACTGTAAAGAGATAGCCTAGAAATGAAAAGTGAGGAAGAGTTCATGCTTTTCCTTCAATCATTTCTCCCTTGCATGCTTTCTTACCTTTGATTCTTTACCTTGTTTGCTTTTGCTATACATTTTGAAGAAGCCCTAAAATACCTGTCAGGTGGATGATCCCTTTTATGGACTAGCTCCAGACATCAGGACAATCTGGAATTCCTGCTCCAAAAGGACCAGTATTTTACAAAGTACAGACTAATTTTACTCTTAGATTATGCCAAAAAGGACTACCATAGCACAACTGTAGTTCAAACAGTGCATCTTCAAACTAAATGGCTTCTGGGTGATCTGTGTTCCCTTCTCTCTTAAGGTGACATAAATAAGACCAGGCTTCTGGAATCCATTAAAACTGGTCAGAGACGAAAGCTGCACAGGAATTCTACTGTACCTATGAGATGTTTATTCTGAAAGAAATGTTTATGAAATGGTAATACTATCTGAATTTGGCCCCTAATAATAGTATCTTAAGGATATGTTTTAAAAAACAAGTGCTTATGTAGAAATCTCAGATATTTTCAGACCACTAGGGCCTTCATGGAATTTATATAGAATATTAACATTTTACTAATAACTGAGATATGTGTTTTAAGAGCCAACTGAAACAATACGGAACACGTGCCCAGTTTTCATGTTGAGAATTTTAGATGAAAGGTTTATACTTTTTATTTCTGACTGCACTCAGTTTTAACCAAGGTTCCTGAGCTTCTCACTAACAGTGAAATTGTATTTAAATAGAGCCTTTAGGGTCTTTGAGTTACAGATTAATTAACTCAATTTGGACAGGGTTTTGGGGGCAACTCGAGCTCTCGCATCTCTAATTTCATCTCCGGAGGTAGTCCAAGTTCCTCAAGACATCAGCAACCAAGTAATTGCATAAGCTCAGAAAGACCGTGATGGAAACATCTGAAGTAAAGCAAGCCTGTTGGAAGTCAGAATGAGACCTGTGTTGGGTACAATGAGATGAGGCACTACTAGTTGACATTTCCAGCCCCTTGTTGAATGGGGCTCAGACAGCAACTGCACCACTCAGTGGGATGTGGGCAATGCGACCAAACAGTTCATGTCTCGGTTTCCCACTCTGCAAGATAGGGATGGGAACACCTGAGTCAGAAGGCGGTTGTGTGGACTAATAAGCACTCAACGTAGATGCTTGGCATGGTGAGCACTCAGTATGTAAGATGTTGTCACTATTATTCTTATAGACCCAATCACCATGTTTCATTGTGCACAGCAGAATTCTCTAGAAATAAAAGGCAAAGGGAAACGGTTTGGGAAAGGGTTCAGGAAGAGTAGCACATGCATGCTCAGAGATTTTCGGATTTTCTTCCTTGCCCTTCTCTGGGCCCAGACCCCACTCTTGTACTGTGCTATCTAGGGCCACCACGTTTCTGGTCTACTTCAAATACACTCCAGACTTTTTAGCCTTTCTGTGCCTTTAAGTGACCCTCTCCAGAAGCCCGTCCCAAACTTAGCACATTGCTATCTTCTCCACGAAGCATTCCCTGACTCTGAGGGGACTGTCCCTGCTCTGTTTTCCTTGCACTGTATTTACATTTATATAATTATACTTCTCACCTCTTACCTTGAGCTAGCGGTTCTCTGTATCTTATGTCATTTAGTGTACTTCCGTGACACTAAGAGACCACTGTTACAGACTAGGTGACATTCCTCAAAATTCTTATGTTGAAGCCCTGACCTCCAATGTGACGGTATCAGGGGTTGGGAGGTAATTAGGTTGAGATGAGTTCATGAGGGTGGGCCCCCATGATGGGATGAGTAACCTTATGAGAGAGGGAGAGAGACCAGAGCCCTCCCTCTCCTTCTCTCTGCTATGTGAGGCCATTTGTGTGAAAGTGGCCACGTATAAGTCAGGAAGAGAACTCTCACCAGGAACCAAACATGCCAGGACCTTGCTCTTGGACTTTCCAGCTTCCAGAACAGTGAGAAATAAATGCCTACTGTTTCAACCCACCCAGTGTATGGTGTTTCGTTATGGCAGCCTGAGCAGACTAACACAACCAGGGCATCAGACAGCTCACAAACCTATATGTGATTTGTTGGCCATTTGTTAATACATGTTTGCCAATTGTCTTCTGGTTCCCATTCATCTGGGCCATTTATTTCCATGAATATCCTTCTTCCTTGGAAACTTGTTAGATTCTTTTCAGTTTGCTCCTGGTTCCCCAGCAACTAAATGCAAATATTTCATTTTACGTGCAACTATGCTAGACGCTATGGAATAGACTGGCTTTACGTCAAGAAGCTTTATAGTCGGTCCCCTTGGAAGTGGAAGGTAAATACATATAACAGTAAAATTAATCTGATGAATTACCAAAACAAAAAGATTCTAAGGCCAATAAAGGCCAAGGAGATAATGCACATGAGGGAAGCATGTTACATTAATTTATATGAAGAAATATGCTCTCGTCAATTTTTCTTCAACAAGCTCCTTTGGCTATTTTTACATTTGTCATTTAGGACAAAGACATCGTTACAAGTGATGTCTCACTTTTCTTTCACCTCTGCCAAAAGATAAACCACCACAAAAAGGTGAAGGTGAGGACTATCTGGTTCCCAGCCTCAGGGCAGAGACTGTGGCCAAGTCCAGAGCACAGCCTCTTCTAAAGAAGGCACGACTCAACCCTCAACCGTAGCCGATGGGTGCAGTTAGAGAACACCAGAATGGTTCAATCGTCCTTTTCTTTTTAATGAGATGCAGAAAAATGTGGATTTTTTCTACATAGTTGTCAATGCTGGCTCTTACTGTAAAGGTTTAAAAACACTGAGGCAAGTCCAACGTGTGTGGCCAGGGGCTGCTAAAAGCTGCCAGGTAATGGCCTCCAGAGTGTTCTGGAGAATCAGAGCAAAACAAACACTCGTAGTGTGGAGCTCTGCATGGGGAAGAGGTCTCAGACAGGATGATGAGCAGGACACATCACAACGAATTTCTGCCTTTCTTCTGACCCCTCTCTCTCTCATCTGTGTTGACCTTTCCCCACAGCTCAGTATCAGTGAGCCCATTTTTGAACCATTATGTCGACCTCATCAGAGTGCTGTCATCTTCGGTTCGGCTTTTAATTGCTCGCTCTCTACTGATATACCAACCTAAAGCCCACTTCTGCTGTGCGTGGCCAGACGGCCTCCTTGTCCCGAGCCACTGCTCCCCGCTCCCGAGTTCTTCTAGGCCACGAGGGAAGGGGCCATCTGGCCAATGCTCTAGGCTCACAATGTGGGAGGCAATTTTAATTCTTCTCTTGCCTATCCTCTCCCACTTCAACCACAGTACTATGTCACATGAATGATTTCTTTAGAACGATTTTCAGCAAACCTCTACTAAGGGCCAAGAAACTGAAATAATCTTCCTTAAAGATTGCTTCCATCTTATCATAGTCTTTGCTTCAGTCAAGTAAATTCTTGCCATCCCCTGCATGGAACAGGTTCAGTTCTACCTTTGTCCTTTTCTGCTGACGAAAAAAATAATCTCTTAGATGTCTTACCAATCCCCTTTCTTCATCCTCTTTAAAACTCATGTCAAACTGAATCCCAATTTGTTCTTCCTTCTGTCATGATTATGTCTGATCTTTTTAAGATTTTATGTATTTACCTGAGAGGGAGGCAGAGAAAGAGAAAGAGAGAAAGACAGAGAGAGCATGAGCGCATAAGCAGGGGAGCAGCAGAGGGAGAGGAAGAAGCAGAGTCCCTGCTGAGCAAGGAGTCTATTGTGAGACTTGATCCCAGGACCCCGGGATCATGACCTGAGCTGAAGGCAGATACTTAACCAACTAAGCCACCCAGGCGCCCCTGATTATATATGATTTGTACCAAGAAATACATTGTGTTGTAAGGATTTCTAGCTTTTTAAAATTTTTGCTTTAGTAAAAGAAATGGAAAGACAAACCAAAAACAATTATAAAAGAATTCGAATCAATTTGTCTTGTTTCTCACAGACTTCAT
Organism: Taxidea taxus jeffersonii; assembly: GCA_003697995.1. Classification (NCBI taxonomy): domain Eukaryota; kingdom Metazoa; phylum Chordata; class Mammalia; order Carnivora; family Mustelidae; genus Taxidea; species Taxidea taxus. Next base: position 8,174 of record RCUC01168662.1, read on the forward strand.
GGAATTTGGGATTCCTAATAGTTACTGAGCCCTTGTTACAAACCAAGCAAGCCACTGTGCTAAATACTTTATGTGTGTCATCCCATTTAATCTCAACACGCTGATAAGAAAGGCACTATTCCTCATCCTGATTGACAGACGGGGAAAACCTCAGGCGGAGGAGGTTAAGACTCAGCCCAGGTCAGGGAGCTATTAAGGAGTGCCGTGAAGCCTCAAGGCCCAAGCTGCTAGGCCAAGCCAAACCCTAAGCTTTCCTCTACACAGCTTCCCTTGAGTTCAGAGGGCTGCCTGTTCCAGGATGAAGGCCACTGCTAACAGGCTGATACTAATGCAATGAATGACTAATAAAAGGTCCGCTAAAATAAGGTCCAAAGAAAGGAAGTCCATAACTGTTTCACATTAAAAAAAAAAAAAGATTTTATTTATTTATTTGACAGACGGAGATTAAGTAGGCAGAGAGGCAGGCAGAGAGAGAGGGGGAAGCAGGCTCCCTGCTGAGCAGAGAGTCCGATGATGCGATGATGCGATGCGGGGCTCGATCCCAGGACCCTGGGACCATGACCTGAGCTGAAGGCAGAGGCTTAATCCACTGAGCCACCCAGGCGCCCCACTGTTTCACATTTTTCGCATATAGACAAAACAGAACTCATAACTAAACGAAAGAGTTAACATGAGATCCCAGCTTTTGGACACTGTGTCACCTAGATCCCCTCAGCGATGTCAAAGACAGAAAAAGTGACTGTTACACCTATTTTAACTTTCTAAAGGAAGTCAAATAAAATGCACTTTTAGGAAAGCCAGCTTGTTTTCTTATTATTTATTTTGATTAAAGAGACTCCCTCTCCTCTGGATCAGTTCTCTGAGGACCTTATTCGGGCATGTGAGGCTGCTTGGCTCCTTCTTGCTCATGTCACTGACGCTCTCTTCTGCCTTTTGTCCCTCCCTTGTGAATTAGATAGGAAAAGTGCAGGGAGAAAGACTGGAAAGCAAGGGAGAAAGACTCGAGTTGCTTTCCCCTTTTCTAATGGTAAGGCTGTTTAAAGTCGGTTCAGATTTAGTGTTGTCCTGGTTATATGCTAAGTCTCAGAGTTTTCTACGGATTAGTAGGGAAACTGCATTTCAACTTCAGAAAGAAAGAAAGAAAACCCAAATAACCGAGGGCTGGATAGTTTCCCAAGCCCTCCCTAGAGCAGAAAAGCAAAATGAGGCCTGTACTGGTCCTGGCGGCTACTGTACTTAGCTCTAAAAATCCCAAGAAGGGACCTGGGAAATCATTTATTCAAACTTTTGGCCACTGAATCCTTTGTTTAAAATATATTTTGGGTGGAAACAAAATGAGGACAGCAGATTAAAGTGGAGCTACTTTGATGGGGAGACTGATGGACTTGGGAGTCCTGCCTAGTGTCACCCCCCCCCCCACACCCGCCCAAGAGAAACCTTGAAGGGGATCAGAGGAGCAGCCACTGGCTTTCAAACTTGTTTTGGCCACAGCTCATGGCAAAAATGTATTTTATTAAGTGAGTCAGTACAGGTGCATGAGAGCACACACAAACCCCCACACAGAGCTGAAACAAAACTTCCATCAAACAATGCTCCTACTACACCTGGCATCTGACATTCTCCTTCCTCATTTTGTCTATTCCATTTAAAAAAAAAAAACACTATTTCTAGCCCACTGGATTATGATCACTGCACATGGAGTTCAAAAGTACCGCATTCGATGACAATGCTCAAAGTAATTGTATAGATAAGAAAATTTTGCTCATGTCTCTTTGTCGCTGTCTTTAAGAAACTGATGAGGGAAAAGGAAGTGAGAAGTGGTAAGCAGAGGGGCACCTGAGTGGCTCAGTGGGTTAAGCCTCTGCCTTCGGCTCGGGTCATGATCTCAGGGTCCTGGGATCGAGCCCCGCATCGGGCTCTCTGCTCAGTGGGGAGCCTGCTTCCTCACCTCTCTCTCTACCTGACTCTCTGCCTACTTGTAATCTCTGTCTGTCAAGTAAATAAATAAAAATCTAAAAAAAAATTATAAAAAAAAGAAGTGGTAAGCAGAGGCACTATCATTTGGATGTAGGGCTAATTCACTTGGTCTAAGAAGGGCAGATTCCCTTGGGAGAGAGTTGGGAATGTTGACCTACGGTGATGTCTGGTCTTTTTTCTCATGACACATCATGGGCCAAGTCCACAAAGGTTTCCACCATGTGGACCAGAAAATCAGGGAAAGTCAGAATCTAGGCAATAAAAAGGAGGAGGAGAGACAACATGTCTGTGTTTGAGTCTCTGCTTCCAGTTTATGCCCAAGGCTGTTTTATTTTTGTCCTTGATTCCATAAAACATCCTATGTCTTGTAATCTCCATTAAAAAAAAAAAAAAAAGAAAGAAAAAGAGGTAGAAGAGAGGAAAAGAAATCCCAGCACAGTCATGACAACAGTTCAAAAATAAGTTGTCATTAGTATATATAAAATCTATCCATGCTACAAAATTAGCACCAACCTAAGGAAAAAAAAACAACAACAAACCACTACCCCCTTTGATGAACAAAACCACAGCAAATCTTTCTGGTGGAACTGAAGAAAGTGAAAGAGAATGCAAACGTGTCTTTTGAGGGAAGAATTCCCAACGTCTACTCCTTTTCTACACTTAGGATGGTTGACTCACCAGGCCAATCCACTGGCAGCCACAGAATTTTAAAGGTTTCACTGAATTTTCTATAATAACTTAAAAGACCCATCTCCCAATACCATTTATTCAAATGTGTGTCCCCTTTCACTCTTCATTTTCACAAGAGGCTGTAAGACATACATCTTTAGGGGAAAAAAACCAACCCCCCCCCCCCACAAAAACCTAGCCACAGTAAACGTGTAACAAGGAAGGCTTCAGCCATACGTACTTCCATACCCAATCACAAAATGGGCTTTTCTAAATTTCTTTCTACAAAAATAAATACGAGAAAGTAATAAAAAAAGATAAAGCCTCCATACAGAATTGCAGCAATTATATCCCCACAGCTACACTATAACCCAAAACTTTGCAAAGGCTTTGATTACTGAACCATGGCTGAAGTGAATAATTTGCTTTTCACTAAGAAAACAAGCACATTCATTCTCACCACAATGGAGAGAGGCAGTTTTAATTAAACCTTATCAAAAGATGAATAAAGAATAAACTCAATACCCATTCCACAGGACTCTATTTTCATCTGTTTAGTTTAAGCTTGCCATGTTCGTGCAATAATTATCCACTGTCCAAGGAATGCTGGCGTTGTGTTAATGTTGGTAAAGATTTAATTAGCTCAATTATCTGGAGAGTATTGAAGTGAGGCTCAGCACAGTACAAATTTCTTCAGGCTTTATACATACCTCTGATCAAAATACATGAAACTGAAATCTAAGTGAACAAAAGACTCTTACTTCTACAATTCTACTATTGAAACAGTTCCATACTTCATAATTTTATTACTTGAACTGGGGGGGAAAAAACCCTCACTGTAAGTCTTCAGAAGTAGAATTTGTAAGTGAAGGCTTCTCTTGGTGTGTGTGTGTGAGTGTGTGTGTACGCATGGTGTATGCAGCTAACTTCCTAATCTGTAAATATGTTCTTAGAAAGTTAATTAAATTTGTCTTTTAGATAAATATTAATGCCAAAGTAGAGTCCTTTTAAAAATTTTTATCTTTTTCCTGTAGCCTACATATAATACGTTTTTCCCGGAAAATGAAGCATTTAAAAGGCGTTGAGAGCACAGTAACACAGACAACTGTTTCAATCTGTCGGACACCAGGGACAGACAGTAGGGCTCATTTCAGAAAACAGATTGGCCCCCAGCGACCTGACCTTCCTGGTGGGAAAGAGAACACAGCGCCGTGCTTGACAAGCTCAGCAACAAAGAGGTGTTTTCAGGTGCCCCCAATTCAGACACGCTTCTCACAGGGAAAAATGCAAAGCGGGAGAAAGACATGCACCACTTCCAGCAAAGCGGAGTTTACTTAGTTCAGAGACAAGGATCTCAACAATAACAAAAAATAACATATTTAGGAAAGTAGCTGGCACCATTCTATCTATTCATTTGTAACTTCAGAAAGCTCTCATCTGGCCCCTGCCAATGTCTTAGCTTCTAACCTCACCTGTAATCCAAACTCACTGGTATTACAACATCAGAGGAAACCTGAAAATATGAATATCTTGATAAAAGGCTGCTTAATTACTTTACAGTGAAGGGGGCATAACTCTTTCTCAGTGCTGGTTCATGCTAATTTCTTTTAAAGATCTTATTTATTTGACAGAGATCATAAGTAGGCGGGCAGGCAGAGAGAGGAGGAAGCAGGCTCCCTGCTGAGCAGACAGCCCAATGTGAGGCTCGATCCCAAGACCCTGGGATCATGACCTGAGTGGAAGGCAGAGGCTTTAACCCACTGAGCCACCCAGGCGCCCTGGTGCTAATTTCAAAGTAAGCCTTCTCTCTCTTTCTCTTTCACATGTTACAGGTTTCACCTTTGTTTTGAAATTCAGAGGGACATTTCTTTGACAGATTTTTCATTGCTTATTTTTATTTTGAATTTGTATAGGGTCTTCTATGCAGATCTTCGAAGGAGCCAGAAATCCAGCAAAAGTATCAACAATAAAAAATATGATAAAGTAATATTTTTAATAACAAAAGTCTCAAGCTAAATTAGCTGCGATAAATAAATACCTACCTTTTTCTCTACCTTCCAAGGTCAAGTTTTATTGTATATCTTGCTTAATCAGCTATAAAGCTACATTTAGTTTCTATGTTTTGAAATATATAAAGAATATATTAATACCATATATCATACATATTATATAAACAGATCGAAATATAATATATAATATACAAATATATAGTAAAATAATATAATGAATAATATAATAAACAAATACACACACACACACATAAAACCCACATTTTCTGAAGCATTAAGCTCCACACAGAGGACAAATTTAAAAGGCACTCACAACTGCCCACACTACCTTTACAGACAAGTACACTGTCATTTTTTAAAACTCAGTTTCCGAGTTTTAGTACATACCTTCCTGAACTGTAAGGATTATGGGCACTTAGGCTCACACCAACAAGTGCAGCTGAAACAAGTCCTGGTTTCTGACCCATAAACATCATGCTGATTTATTATATAAGCAGGTATTGCAGCTACACGCTCCTCGCTATAAATGTGTGGACTATTAGAAAAACTTCCCCTGAAGGATAAACCATCGCATACTCCATAGTCCACCACAGTTTATAAAAGGAGGCATACTTTTGACAACCAGACACACACCACAATCATAAGCTCTCGTCGCCAGAGAAAAGATAAGGTTGGTCAGGTGGTGAGGAAACTTTCTGCTTAATGGTCCAAGCAATTTGCCTCAACTTTAGACTTAAACACTCCAATCTCAGAAAATTCTGTGAAGAAATAGGACAAAAATGATCCATGGCAATCAAAAAAATTGTTTTTTTAATCTGCCATATTTTCCTGAGCCATCTTTTTGGGGGAATTATGTTAAGGACTTCTTTGAGCTGGCAGAGAAAGACACAAGCATGGGTTGGTTTCACCTTGCTTTCTAGCCTGTGAACACGTTTGTGGCGTGACTCACTCAGTGTGGCTCGAAAAGATATTCTCGGAACTTCAGAATATTTTGTGCAAGAACAAAGGGTGCTCGGGTTCAGTTTGCAACACGAGTCGTTTTTACCACACAAATTCCCTTCTTTTGTGCTGGCAAAGGGGGACACTTTGAGCCCTTTGGGTTTAGAAGATCTTCAAACAGACAATAGTGTGCAAACAACCCTCAAGAACAGAACTTGACGAGAACAACCTCAAGGCTGAGACCCAGGCTTTGAGAAAGGCCCCTTCAGATTTCCTTCTGCTCTCCACCCTGAACAAAGCCTGCCTGACAATACTGAAATCTCCTCCTTTCTTTGGATTAAACCCCCTTTGCAGGAAAAGTATGCAAATGCCATCCGCGGCTCCCTTGTCGGAGGCTACTCTCACCCAGCTATCTTTTCTCTGTCTGGCTTCCTCCGCAGACCATCGCCTGCCTGACACGGAGACCAGCCTTCCAATTCAACATCCTTCAACTCTCTGACAGTCGGCTCCCTGGGCCCACCACTGCCTCTAAAAGGGGCTCATTTAGTCGTAATTAACTATTCCCTGCATATTTCCCAAGGTATGGTAATTGTGCTAAAAGCCAACAAGTGAGGCATTCATTCTAGTTCTCATTTAAATCTTTTTTCCCCCTCAGCAGTCTCCCTCCCTCTGCCTTCTTTCCACCCCACGCAGCCGCCCCCAACCACACACATACACTTTTCTTTTTTCCCTCCTCCCAGGGAATATTTCAAGCCAAGAGATGGAATGAAGGTAGAAATGAGAAACTACAGAAACAGTTCAAAAAGCAAAGCTTACTGAATGGTGAAGTAACACATGGGAAGTCACAAAGAAAGTGAGAAAGAATTAAAAATGAAATTGTTTCCTTGACACAAATACATAAACATGTATAAATATAAATGTGTATGTTTGTGTAGACACATGATACAAAAATTCTACAGAGGCATTTTTCTTCACTTACATATTTTTCTTTTCAAAATCTATTTTTACCCTGCATTATAGATAAAAGGTACAAATAAAAGGTACTGATTTTGTCTCACCAGCCTTTCTTTTTTATCCTTAAACTGTAGACAAGACAGAGGTAAGTTCAAGAATCTTAATTTCTGACCTCTTGCAAATATTTTGGGTCCTGGCAAGTGGTCAGTGGACTACTGAAGACTGTATTACGTTCTTGTAGGCAGACCAACGCTATCATGATCAGGAGAAGTTTTGGGGATGAGATGAGGTGATACATTATTTACCTCAAAGACTTTCCATCAGCCATGAGCTGTTGAGCTGTAGTTAAATGGATTTAACTGGAAAACAGTTGTGGCTTTCTTGCAATGTCTCCATGCTATCAACACACAGAACAATGTTGTGCCATTAGTCTTGGCATAGGGAAGGAGAAAATGTTCCATTAAAAAAAGACTCAAAACAGTCTTTTGAAAAATTTATTCAGATAAGCAGAAGGTGAAGAATCTGGAATTCCAAATTTTTATTCTGATGTGATTACCTTAGCTCTTCTATTTGCTTTGGCTAAACTACATTTCCATGCTGTTCCTTAATCATCTGGACACTGCTATTTCTATAGTTAATTTGCCAGCACTTCTTAGGAGTAATAGAAAATACTTGAAATTATGAAGTGCTCTGTGTTTATAAATGAGTTTATTTGGCTTGGTGTTTGACTCTTCATCATATGCTACTATCTACAGAAGAAAGTCTGGTATTGAGAGAACATCAAAGAGCTGGGACCCACTCAAGATGGCTCTGCAGCTGGACTTACAGTGAGAACCCACCATTGTTATAAAACTGGAAATCAACTAACTTTTCTAGTTATGCAATAAAATTTGTAAATCCATTTTTCTCTGATAAACCAGGGATATACCAATTTAACTGTATTTCCCTTATCATTTTTCCTTACACCTAAGTTTTATATATATACAAGCAGAATGTTCTACTTTTTTCACATTATCCCATGTACTTCTGCATGTTCATTACTTTTATGACTATAATTTTTAAGGCTGTCATAATATCCATTTAGTTTGGTATACTTTAATCTACTCAATAATTTCTTATAAAAATACTTAAGTCATCCATTCTAATTTATATTTAATCTGTTTGATGTTAGTTGTTTTAACATTTTTTTTTCTCTGTTACTATGTCATTATGGTCAAAGATGTTACTGTTACTAAATATTAGGTGGTTTTAAGTAATTGGTTAAAGTATAACTGATAAGTAATATTACATTAGTTTCAGGTGTACAATATAGCAATTCCATATAAATACATATCCTATATATGTATATGGATATATATACACACATATATATGTATGTGTGTGTCTTGCTCTATTTATATATGAAATGTTCACCATGATAAGTATTGTTGCCATCTGTCACCATTCAAAATTATTACAATACTACAAAAGAAACGGTCTTAAATTTTTATCCCTGGAAAACTTAGTTATCTCATGTCTTAGATTTATTTCCTCTAAATTTCACATTGAAAATCTACCTATTCACAAAACTTAAATTAAGGGAGTCATTATTCACTTCATAAAAAAGATATGTAAGAAGAGAAGGCATACCGTTTCAACTAAAATTATTCATGCATAACTTTCCAAGAGACATGTTATGTACATATTGAAAAATGTATACTAAAGGAATCATACCTGTAATAGATTCACAGAATTATAGGGCTGAAGGATGCATAGATTTTAGTCAAAAAGAAGCTAAATATTGGTAAAATTTCTAATATTTTAATACATGTTAGATGTAACTAACAATGGAGTTTTATGCATTTTCTTTACTTACTTTCAAGACATGACTTATCATAAGAAGAAGTTCAAAGAAAAGAAAAACAAAACACTGCATCTTCTTTCAAGTTGTTGTATGATCCCTAAAGGATCTTCCCAGCTTTAAGATGTTTTGATCAACTTCTGACCAGGAAGTTGTATATATTTCCCCATGGGCAATCACATTAAAATCCAAACTCTCTAGCATGTCATTCCAGACCCTTCACAACCCAGCCTCAGACTGTGTTTTCTGTCCCTTCTCACTCTCCTATCCATGCTCTTTGGCTTTACCAGTCCATTCCCTATAATGCTACACTTTGTGACATGACTTGGCTCTCAGTGTTTCCTCTGTGAGACAACACCCTTCTCCTCCTTACTGTCCACGGAAAATAGAATTCCTCTCGTGGCTCAAAATCTCTTCCATTGTGAGACCTTTCCAAGCTCCGCTGGCAGAATTAATTTTTACCTCTTCTGTCCCCCCAGGTAGCTTCATGCCACCTCCTACCATAGCCTTCATCATCCTGAAATTTAAATGTTCTATTCTATGTCTCTAAATGGTGAGGGTCTTGAAGCTAGAAACTGTGTTGTTCATTCCTTCCTACAACAGCACCATATAAAGGCTACTCAAAAAATATTTGCTGAAAGAACAGGAGATTGTGGTATGGTAAGTTAGCTGGATATTCACTAATTCGGTCAACATTTTAAAAATATTTAATGAGCTTGGGACGCCTGGGTGGCTCAGTTGGTTAAGTGGCTGCCTTCGGCTCAGGTCATGATCCCAGCATCCTGGGATCGAGTCCCACATCGGGCTCCTTGCTCGGCAGGGAGCCTGCTTCTCCTTCTGCCTCTGCCTGCCTCTCTGTCTGCCTGTGCTCGCTCTCTCTCTCTCTCTAACAAATAAATAAATAAAATCTTTAAAAATATTTAATGAGCTTAAATTATGTGGCACTAGGAAATGGAGTTAACATTGTGAAATGAGGATAAAATGTCACCAAACTCCTGTAGGCTGAGATTTAGATTCTGGTGGGAACGACAGACAAATCATAGGAGACTTCAGTACAGATGGACTAAAACTTGGTTTTATTCCCAGCATGTACAAAACAGCTAGATATTTATTCATGTTCATGAAATATATTTCACAGTCAAACATGCTGCTAAATTCTGTAACTGATCGTAAGTCAGAAGATAGAACATCTCTGATTTCCTAACTCAGACACTGTCACTGTCCTCTCTGCCAGTGACTCCTCTCCTCCATTTCTACCCATTTTCAGTTGGAAGGTCTGAGCCTTAAGAGTAATTTGCCTCTCCTGATTTGTCCTCAGTTCAGGAACTCATATTGAATTCCTTCCATCTGGTTGAGAACCTGTCCCAGATTTCCTGCTTCTTTGATTTTACTTGCTAAATATCACAGTGGCTTTAAAACCTCACCTGTCTTAACCTAGTGATCAAGGTCAACATGGCCGGTGATCAGGCTTATGGACATCATGTACTTCCTGACATGATGTGAGGGGAAGAGCACTTCATGTGGGTGATACTCTTCCCTGAAATCCATCACCATGAGACAACATCATGAGGGAAATTCTACAAAATACCTGAACAGTATTCTTCGAAAGAATCAAGGTCACGAAAAACAAGAGAATACTGAGAAACTATCATAGAGACCAGAAACTATCATAGAGACCAGATGAGAGTAAGGAGATATGATTAAATGCATTGTGCTACTATGTATGGGCTCCAGGAACACAAGACAGGAAGTATGAAAACAGGTGCACTACGAATATAGTTGTAGTTTAATTATTAGTATGGTACCTACAGTGATGGCTTAAGTTGATAAACATACCATGGTTATAAAAGTTGTTAATATTAGAAGTTAGGTGAAGGGTATAGCTTTCTGCACTGGTTTTACAACTCTTCTGTAAATTTAACAGTATTTCAAAATAAAGAGTTAAAAAACACAACCCTAATCTGATGACTACTCGTGCTGAGCAGTTACTTTCAATTCTGAACCCCCAAATGCACCCAGATTTCTCCAAGCTGCCTCATAGCAGTGAGCAGGGAAAGACCAGAGTTCATTCTCCAGAAAGAAGTTGAGTTTACAGTGAGTCTGCCCTGGGTGCTATCCCAACAGTCCTCTTGAGTCCTAGGCACAAGCTATGTGAACTGGCCTGATGCTTTATGGTCATCTAGTCAGAGCTTCTCCGTGCGAGGTCAAAACTAATATGTACAGAAAAGGGAAAGCTACAGTCCAAAAAACTAATATATAGAAAAATTCTTTTAAAAACTGGCCTACTAGGGGGGACTGGGTGGCTCAGCAGTATGTTAAGCATCTGCCTTTGGCTCAGGTGGTGATCCTGGGGTTCTGGGATTGAGCCCTGCATCAGGGCCCTGCTCAGCAGGAGCCTGCTTCTTCCTCTCCCTCTATCCCCCGCCCCCAGATTGTGCACATACTCTCTCGCTCTCTCAAATAAATTAATAAAATCTTAAAAAAAAAAAAAAAAGGAATTGGCCTACTAATCATCAGGGGCAGAGTAAATGGTACTCTACTATAATTTTCAGATGGCATCTGTGTGAACACAATAATAAGGATTTATACCCATCATAAATTGAAAAACAAATATTCAATTAGATGGTTAGAACTAGGATAACTTTGTAATGAAAATAGATTGCACTGAGCTGGGATAACTTTATAAAGAAAAAAGGTTGCACTGAATAGCAATTTATTCAAAGAGGAAAAATATTACCCATATAATTAGCATGTTAGAGTTAATGAATGGCACTACTGATATAGAGTAGTGGCTCTCACATTTTTTGGCTGTTAAGGACACTTTATACTATTAAAAATTACAGAAGACCCTCAGGGGCACCTGGGTGGCTCAGTAGGTTAAGCATCTGACTCTTGATTTAGGCTCAGATCAGGATCTCAGGGTCCCCCTTGGGCTCCACATTCAGTAAGGAGTCTGCTTCTCTTGTTCTCCATCTGCCTCTCCCACACTTCTGTATATGCACACCCTCTCTCTCTAAAATAGATAAATAAGTCTAAAAAAATTATAGAGGATTCTCAATGATCTTTTGTATATATGGATTATAGTTATTGATATCTACCATATTTTAAAATAAAATTGAAAATATTAATTTATTAGTTCATTAAAAACCCACTGTGCTGATATTAGATATTATTTTAATAAAAATAACTATATTTTCCAAGCAGAATTAGTGAGGCGGTGGCACTGCTTTACAGTTATGCAAATCTTTTAAAAAATGTCTAGCTGATATAAAACAGCTGGATTCTCATATCTGCTTCTGTATTTAATCTGTCCTATGATATACTGCATTGGTTGAAGCAACTGAAGAAAATGTGGCCTCTCACAGATACATAGTTGGAAAAGAAAAAAGTATTTTAATAGCCCTTTCAGATAATCATGGATATATATTCTTTTATATTACAACAAAACTCAGCATGCAGTTCTTTTTTTTTTTTTTTAAGATTTTGTTTATTTATTTGAGAGAGAGTGTGAGCAAGTGAGAGCACGAGTGGGAAGAAGGGACAGAAGGAGAAGCAGACTCTCGTCTGAGCAGGGAGCCTGATGTGGAACTCGATCCCAGACCCCAAGATCATGACCTGGACCGAAGGCAGATGCTTAACTGACTGAGCCACCCAGGTGCCCCAACAAGTGGTAATTTCTTAAGGGTCAGTGGTACTGGGAAATCTGAAATGGTATCAATGAAGTCTTCATATTCCTTATTTTAAATCTATTGGTTTATTTCATATTTCCAGTGACTATTTTATCCATGCAGTGATTTTCTAAAATCATGCATTGATCATTTGGAAAATATGGATTCAATGTTTTTAGAGATTTTTAAACATTGACATATTTCACTATATAATATAAAAAAATCACATTTGCTTATATCACCACCCCCTTTACCTGAGAAGTGTGTTTTGGGAACTATCAAGCTCACAGGGACAGATAAAGTTTACAAGTTTCTCCAAGTTCTAATTTTCTATTGAAAGCTTTAATTTTATCATTGACAGCAAAAGCGGTCAGTTGTCTTCCTTGGGTGACAGACTCACTTTTGGTTCACGTTTGAGAAAATTATGTCTGAGAAAATGCCAGGAAGAAAAACAGCTAGCAAACCCTGCAACTCAAACACCTGCACCAGAGCTTCTCCTTGAGACAACCACAGTAATTTGGAACATGGAGGTGGCTTATGCCAACTTCCTGATTAGTCCCACAGAATATTAAGGCATTTACTCAAAGTGAGAGGTTTAAGAAAATGAATAATTTTTAGTTCTTCATGGAGGACATTATTAAGTGAAACTGCCTTTGAAAAATACTTACCACTGTGGAGTGGTAAAACAAAACACCAATCTCCCCCCCCCCAAAATCCAAAAAACTAAAAACAAAAACACACACACATGCAAAAACCAAAAACTGCACACCAAAAACTAGTGCCTACAAATACAGTTTGGTGCCCCTGCCTTAATTCATGCTGACCCATTGCTTTTGCACCACTACTGAAAATGTTCTCAGTGCAAAAGGCAAAGGACATCTTAGTTTTATTATGCAAACAACCTTGACCCCCATGGAGCCTCTGGGGATCCCTAGGGTATAGAGACCACACTGTGAGAATTGCTGATACACAGGACAGTTATAAGGATGCCTTATCTGTGGAGACCTTATCTGAGGGGAACCTACAAATCTGAAGGTGAAACTTTTAACAACAAGGTCACTCAATCTATAGAGCAGTGAACATATTAGCAAAGGGAATGACAAATACAGGAACACCAATGTGAATCAAATACTATTTTAGTTAATAGAAAGAAGTTTAATTGAGAAGAATACAGAAGAGTAGAGATTCTATAAAGTCCGTGATTGCAGAGCTGACCGTGAAAGGCCAAGTTGAAGGCAGGAAACAGAAAGAAGGATGGCGGATGAGACCAGACATGGACACAAGCACTACCTTCACCTCCCATCACCATCTCGACGCCTCCGGCTTGCCCATCTCGAGAGGTATTAAGGGCATCTTAGCTAAAAAGCCATCTGAGCAATGGGAAAACCCACTTATGGATGACCAGACTCAATTCTCTTTTTCTTCTTAAAAAAATTTTTTTTGACAATCCTTCCTCTCAAAATAATTGATTTATTCATTTTTTTGAATACATCTGTCAGTTATTAACAAACTGAGTGACTGCGGCAGAATTAAAAAAAAAAAAACTTAACTTTAGATGAACCATTTCAAATAGTATTTCATAGATTTTTTTCAAAGGCCAGCTTCTGGACCACACAATAAAACTCCCAAATGAGGGGATGAGTGGATTCACGTTGATGTTTAAAGTTTTAGATTTAACAAAACTAATGCAGAATATCTTGACAGCTATTTTCAGTAGCTTAATGCTAAGCTTTTTATGCTGAATGCAGAACAGAATGAATTTTCCACCAGTGTTTTGACTAGGAGGTCTTAAGATTCCTTGTCACTAAGACAGCAGTCTGAGACTGCTTGATAAAACAAGCATTGGCTATTTCATAACTACCCATAAAAGCGTTCAATATTTAAGAGAAAAGAGAAACTCAAGGCAAAGACATTTTGAAAATATATGCTTGAACCAAAATCTGGACTCTGAGTAAACATCCTTTAGTAGACACCCAGAAAGACTTGCAGCTGTGGCATCTGTGGCTTAAAATAACAAGATGAAGATCTCCAAGTAAAAGATAAATGATATCGTAAAAGTTTCTTATCAAAAGAAAATACATTTTCTGATGGAATTTATGTAGGGAAAGGCTTTATGCCGAAGCTTATTTCATACATTGTAGAAATATTGGAACCTTTCAATTTGGAGTTCAGTCTGAATATATGCGAGGCAATATTCTTTTCTGTTTGGCCATTACATTCTCTTTTTGTAAACTGCAGATTAATTTTTCCTGTAAGGACACCTTTTTGGTTTAGTTTTGTCTGTAACTATGGCTACTGTAAGTTGTTGACTTTATGGCAAAATATCAAATTCCAAATGAACTGACAACCAGGCAGTAATGAAATCGGAGAGCTTCCCCTTTAAAAAAAATTAAAAATTTAACATTATACCAAAATACGATACAGACATATTCTAAAATACACATACATATTTTCACATGGATTAGAACTACATCTCCCAAAGGGCAAGTGCTCTCTTGTATATATTAGATTGCAGGAGAATCGAGAACCCTGGTTTGATTTACGCAGCCTAGCTAACCACTGACGATAAACACGAGCTCTGTTATAATTCAGTATGCAACTGAGCTAGTCTTCCATGCCAGCAGAGGGGGAAAAAAAATAAATAAATTCTTCTTTTCTGAAGTTGCCCATCTCTATCCATTTCTGTTGAATTGCCACAATTGCCCAGATAAAACATTTTGAGAGTATGTCAGCTTTAATTAATGTAACATGACCTGATCATTTCCACAGTTAAGAATAAAGAAGTTTGCATTCTTCAAATCCGAAACTCAACCTGGAGATTATGCTAAGTTGCTTCATTCACAGTCCATACTCCTCTGCTCATGTCAGAAGGACAGCATTTGTCCCCTCTAGTGATAAACAAATTATACATGAAATCAATTCCACTTCACAATCATTTTCCCTATTGGGTATTATCTTTCCTTCTCTGCTCCCTCCAGTTAAGCCCACATCCTGTAACTTGCTAATGAGCTGGGGGCTTTCTGTTCCAGGTGGCACCCCCTGCCTCGAAGTCATGACATTTCCCATTTCGAATGCTGCTGGCATTTTTCGACAGCTCCTGCTAACTAGCCTTTTTGACCTGCACTAAGAGGAACTCATCTGATCGAATCCTCTAACCTGCCAATCATTCCAGCAAATGATCTTCACAGTCACTCCCAAGGCAGGAATGGAGGAAAAAAAAAAAAAAGGGAAACGCGAAGGAGAGAATGAGGGAGTAGGCAGGCAAGCGGCTGCCTCTGCAGCTACCTAATGAGAATACTTTAAGTCTCTGAGGCAGCTGAAACACTGAAAAACTGGTGGGAAAATTAGGACACAACTGAATGCCTGGCTCTGTAATTACTGATTTCTTTCCATCCTGAGATCATTTTGAGAGCAACACCTCTGAGATGTGCCAACTTCTAGAGAACACAAGAACACCCTACCTTTTGCAGAGAAAATAGATTTATTTCTCCTGCCACTATCAATATGCAATTCTCATAATCCCACTCTGCCAAATAGCATCCTTTGCAGAATTCATTATGTGCTAATAAGTGTGCATTTATTTGTAAACTAAGGATGAATATCATGTTTGCCACAATGAAGAAAGGGCCTCTTTTTTTTTTTTCCAGGCATATTTTAAACACTGCCATTTAGGGGTGTTGATTTTTACCCATTTAACATAAAAACAAACAGGTATGGTGGAGGCTGGCTTTGTGCTCAGGAAGGATTTAACACTGACAACAGAGGATAATCTGGGCATTCCTAATTAACGGAGATAAAATAATTTTTTCTTTCCAGATCTTTTTCTTGCTGTACAGTTTATTTAGTGGGTTCCCAGCCCACGGAATAACCCAATTACTTTAGAAAGATCCGGTACACAGATCACCACTCTAGGTATCTCAGTATGAATGGGATTTGTTGACCAAGGCATGATACAATATAATTATTATCATTACACCACTGTATGTAATAATGTAAAATAAATACTGTATACGACTTAATTGCACATGATAATCACACATCTTTCCCCATTTATAGTAATTAGGCCAATAGCCCATTTATAGTAATTATTATATGTAATTGAGGGCATTTTACTAATTGCATTGAAAATGATAATCTGGAGCAATTAAAAATCTAAGGGCACTATACATACTGCAAACTACATTAAGAGAAGAGGGATAATTTAAAGGAAAAAAAATTCACCCAATATGGAAGTTAACGGTGCAGTACTTGATTCCATGCTTGGCATGCGTGGTGAAATCTATTCTGAGATAAATTTCCATCAATTCCTGCAACTTTGATATTGTTTTTGTCTTAGACTTTGTACATTGTTTCCTTGGGTGAGAGAATAATCCTTTGACTAATCTGTGATGTTATCCTAACAACTCTAGGGCTGTTGAAAAATTATTCTACTTGGCTGTGTGAGTGTACAGTGTGTGTGTGTGTGTGTGTGTGTGTGTGCGCGTGTGTGTGTGTACATGTGTGCGCACGCACACATTGGTAAAGGAAACAGCTACCCTAAATTCCAAAAGAGACTCAGTAAATTATTCATTTGCATAAGCAATTTGATGTTCTTAAAAGCTTTATTCAGAGGAGCATCTCAAAGTATTGCAAACATTTTGTTAAATATACTTGTAATAATTTAGCTAAAATGTTTAACTCTGTTAGACTTGAAATACATTCGGGTTGCAGTTTTCATTACATTTGCTATCTCTGGAATTTTAATGTGCTTAAGGACCTGAATCCCTGGCTTTTGTCCCAAGGTCCCAGGGTCTATTCCTCCCTGATCCCACTCCCTGTTTCAACCCAGACAAAGCTTCCACATGAGGAATATCTCAGGAGGAGTGATGAGCATCTGTGGGACAATGGGAACAGCTTCAAGCTTCTTTTTGCCTTCCCTTCTCGACACTGTCATTTAGACATTGTCCTCCATGCATTCAAATGTCATCCCAGACCATCAGCCCACTTCAACTCAAACAGCCTCCTTTTATGCTCAGGCACTTCTTAGAGCATCCGCAGACCACAAAGACTGTCTAGTGGGACTCAGCTGCTATCCTGGTATTAATAATACAATACAGTGCACTTAGGGCATAGACGATTCCCTCTGTATCCCAAATTCATAAGAATCAACATTAAATGAAAGGGAAAAATAGAGCACCTGAACTGATTATAACTACTTGTTATATGTGACTGCTAACTTCATAATAGTTTGGCCAAGCATTCTAATAGATATCTTGCTTACTAGCCATTTCACATCTTATGCCCATCACTTATAAGAAAGCTTCATTCATATTATGCTGCTGGCTAAATAGTCCCTAAGAAATTAATTTGGGTTTTAAAAAGACAGAAGATGCCAGTTGCAGTGCCTTCCCCCACCCTCACTCCACAATTTGAAAGCTCATCTGACCTGGAAAATCAAATCACAAAGATACAGCTAATTTTTGAGCACCCATGGACTGATGAACCAATTTGTGGAGAATCACACCAGTTTCTTCTCTTTTAGCCATTTTGCTTTTTTAAAAGCAAAATGTTTTTAAACTCTCCGAGAAAGGAAAACGAAAAGCAAGGGCAAAAAGCTATTTTTATTTTTTTTTTAATTTAAAAATATCAGTCTGAATTCTGGTTTTAAGAAAAGCACACTGAAATACTTAAAAGTAATGGAGCATCATGTAAGTAAAAACAATGGTTTAGAAAAACAATATGTATATACACGTGTGTGTGTGTGTGTGTGTGTGAGAGAGAGAGAGAGAGAGAGACAGGAGAGGGAAGGATGGAGAGACAATGAATACGATAAAGCAAATGTAGTAGAATGCAAACACTGGAAAGTAGGTGAAGGGTAACAGGACTTCTTTGTACTCTTCTTGCAACTATTCTAGAAGTCTGAAATTATGTCAATCTAAAAAAAATACTTAAAAATATGTACCCTGGGAAGCATGACATATTTAACTTTATTTTCATTCTGCTTTGTGACAATCCCAGGACATAATTAAGCAGATTTAGATAGTAATGGCCTTCGAGTTCTTTGTTAATCCATTCACAGGATTGGTGGTAGTGATGTAGGGTACAGATCAGAGATGACACAAAGCGAGGCAAGGGTGGAGGGACAAGATGGGAGGGAGAGAAGAGGAGGGACAAGCACCCTTAGCCTACTATTTTGCATCCGAGTTTAGAGGAGATAAAAGACTCTCCAGAGTAGAGGGAAGCTAAGGAAAAGGGGGTGGAGATGGGGTGGGGAAAGCAAACCGCCAACATGCCAGCTTCTTCTCAGTCTGGTGTTCATAACACGCATTATGCGTTTGTGGTTCATAGCACCCTCAACTTCTCCAAATGAGATGTATTTTTTTCGTCTGCAGCAATGTAGGAGTAATGACAAAAACCAGGGATTCTTCCCGTTAAAACCTGTGAGGAACACTAAGGTTTGTTTCCTCCTCTGCCTGTTATTTCCACAACTATTGTCAACTGCATGAGACAACAGAGATAATAAAACTGTAGTCATTTGATAGGGAAAAAAATCTGTAGGATCATGCAGAAAATAAGTTACTGCAGGAAAAAGCCCAGAAAACTTCCTGCTGCTAAAGGAAAGCTACAACTAATACCTGAATTTCTTACACTGTGCTAAGTGTTAATAAGTATTATCTCCTTTTGTGTCTGTAGTTGAGAAAATGCAACATGCCTTAAAAAGACCTTTCGTCAAAAATATCACACAATGAGGATGCTGTTATGCCATTAAAATTAGAATTTCCCTTCATACTTGTTTGATTTTTTTTTTCCTTGGCAATGTACAGGCCAGGCAAGGTGCCTTCTGGCTATACTCCTTGCTTTGTAGAAGCTTCAGAGATTGCTAAACCCAGAGCTCTCTCCTGAGGGGTTCCTTGAGAAAACACCGGCCCTGTTCACAGCTCAGCAGAAGGGATCAGGGCTCTGCGCTGGGCCCAGGGCAATCTACAGTCAGTCAGCAGCTTATGGAGTGATTGGATTGACACAACAGCCTAGCTCAAAGCGTTGCTTTCTGCTTCATGAGGATGCCTATACCAATCAGAGCCACTCATGAGGAGGGCTGGAATCTGAGGAAAAGAGCTCACCAATAGACTATCCTGGAAATAGAGGGATGAAGGGAAATGACAATAAGCAGGATTCATGAATAAGCAGAAACGGGCCGGCGGAAGCCATGAGATGAAAAGAGGAAAATGTTAGCAGAGACACGGCTGGAAAAAGTGAGCTGCCATAACGTCACAGCACAGAGGACAGCAAGAGCTGGCGGCTACCGTAGGAGCAGTTACCAGAGCTCAGACGGTGGTTCAGGTGGTAGACAAAGTAAGGCTTCTGTTGGATTCTGATGGACGCCCAGTCTTTGTGAGGCCTGTCTGTGCAGCTGCGTAGACTGTCAGCCTTGTTCTACCTAATTTCCCAAAGCAACCTCAACAAAGACTGCTGTTAAATGAAGAAACCTTACCCTGTCTCCTTCATCTGTAAGATCCCAACACCCACTCCCTCGTGATCTCTCCTGTTCCTGTGGCACAGCCCTTCCTGTCATTCTCAATGCTGTCTCTGTCCCTCTCACTCTGCCACCTGTCTTCTCACTTGAAGGCGTCCCTTCCTCACATATTTCAAGCTTCTCTTAGACAGCTATCGTCTAGAACTGAAATGTACTTTTACTGATTGAATACCGTTTAATTTTCCCGATTCCTTTTTTACAAGGCAGGCAGGGGAAATGGGCTTCACCAGTGCTGTCCAGAAGAGTGTTTTGTGACACTGGAGAGGTTCTGTGTCTGCCCTGTCCCCAGTAAGTGGCCACAAGTCATGTGTAGCTAATGAGCCCTTGAGATGGGGTTCTGCTACTGAGGAAACAAAATTGTGATTAAATTTTAACTAAAAATTAAATGGAAAGAGCACACATGGCTAGGGGGTTACCATGTTGGATAGTGTAACTGCGCTATTCTTCCTTAAAAGAATAGGGAAAGGAAGGAAAGGGATGGATTTTCCTATTCTGTCTTTATCTAGTCCTGACCCAAATAAGTTGATTATTTTACTTCATAAACATACTTCCTGAATATTTACTGAAGATTTCATAATATGTGGTTCAAGGGCCACCTCTATTAACATCCTCTGGGGTCCCCTTCAAAGTGGATTCATGGACCCCAGGAACCTGCAATTTTAAAAACTCCCCAGGGCGTGAGAATACCTGCTTTTAATGTTCAGGTAGCAATGCCAGAGGGTCTTTCTTCCCACTGTATTCAGCAAAAGGAGTAGACAGAGTGAGGAGGCAGTTCCTGTCTCAATTCAGAATGACTGGAACTTAAGCTCAGCATAGAGGCATGTTTGGGATTCCTGGATGCAAATGTGAGTGATACAAATGGATGTGGTATTTAATGGCTCTGGTCTTTTCTTTGGGAAAAATTTTAGTGCACATTTTAAGGCTCTCTCAGCCTTTAGGATGGTCTTAGCCTTCAATGCTGATAAAAAGAGTAGGGACAATCTCTGAAAGCATTAGTCTACTAAAATCTTTAGAGGATAACAACACAAAGGAAGCACAGTATTTTGACCATCCAGTGGCACCTACCCCATTTTTAACTTAGGTGCAGGGAGTTTTCTTTTCATTTAATTTGGTTATAAGACTCTGAAACCAAAGTTGCTTTCTGCTGCAAAGAAAAGTGCTTCTCATTAGCTTTTTCCACTAAGGCCACTTTATGTAAATCCAGTATTATTAACTAAGTAATTGAAGTGACCTTAGTATGCAAATTTAGAAACAATTTGGCACTGAGGTATAGGAGGAAAGTTAGGACTTAGAACCGCTCTCCATCATCTCAAAAGGAGAAGTGATGCAATGCACTTTTCACCCTGACTTGCGAGACTCCCCAAAGACATGTGGCTGAAATGCTAGATTACAGTTTTAGCTTTGCTAGGCTCTGAACCTCTTTCCCACCCCTCTTCTTCCCAATCCCTTTGGGCTTTACAGAGAACCCAAAATTGGTACATTTGAGAAAAACTAAATATGCCACAGCCTGCTCGAAACAGTTAATTAATTCATCAATGACAAAATCAAAATCTAGGGAATCACATGTTTTTCTGCACAAATGCTCTTATTTATGTAGACTTTTTGCTCTGTCATATCTACAGTACAGACATTAATATTCAGCTATTGGTCAGAGTAAGTTCCACACCGATGTAGCAGGTCAACATACAGGTTATATTATTTGATCTCTAAGATGGCCTCATTTGAGTAAAATTAAAAATCCACAAAGGTGAGAAATTAAAATGGTTTCTTTTTCTGCTGGCTGACAGGAAACTCTTAGAATCCAGCTGTTTCCTCAATATAATGTTAACTCGAGCTGAGGTATTTGGATTTGAAAGAAAGCAACATAAACAATATTAGAGCCTCAAAAGTTGATGTAAAAAGGAGAAAACGCAAAGAGAACATGTATGTATTATTATCAAATAATTCTAGAGGAATTAGTCTGTATAACCTTAAATCTAGCTCAAAAAATATACCACAAAGAAAATACATTTTCATAAAAGCCTTCAAAACCAGGATGACTGCTCTTTATAAACCTCTTTTTGATTAGCAATTCCTGGGACCTTAGGGGCAGTGTTTCTGTCCAGTCAGCTTGACTTGATTTTGCAAGGAGAAGCTGACCTGAAGCACCTTTGAGCAGCTTTGACAGGCTAGGTAGGCTCAGGCAACACAAATGAAATCCACCCTTGGCTTTGTTTTACTGAATTGGCTGTGGGATTTCTAAAGCCAGGCGCCCTCATTATGGTAACGCAGCCTAAATACTTTTAAAAACCATTTGCTACAAACCTCATGAATTAAAACTATTCTCAGAACCAGGAGGTAACTCAGCCCACTCTTTGCATGACCAACTGAAATTCAGAATGGGAATACAAACACTATGGAGGGAATGAACTTGTGCTTGAACATTTGTGTTCAATGGGGAGAAATAACCCGAAGAAGGAAGACTTTTAAGCATGGAGTAGCAAGTCTATCAGTAACATTTTCTCACTGGCATTTATACACCACATTTTACCTGGGGATCTTTCATTTCCATCATTCAAAAATCACCACCATATTCCCAAGAGTCACATTGATGTAGGCAACAGCGAAGTCCCCCATACAGCTCAATGTTGTGGCACATCATCCCCAAGACAAGGGGTCCTGGACAGTTTCATTTGTTCTTTTTGCCATGCTGGCAATTCAGCCCTATTCACATATTTCCTATTAAGAAGGAGGAAGAGGGGCTCTTGCAATGCTGTGTATATCCTTCGATTGACCGGAACATTTAATTAGCGAATATCCACACGAGCAAGGCATACATATGGGCTAGCAAATAAAGACTTCCCCACAAGAAAGTGTGTCCTCTATTTGCTTCAGATTTATGTTACATTAAACAGAAAGATACACGTAGGCATAAAATTCCAAGCGCGCGCGCGCGCGCGCGCACACACACACACACACACACACACACACACACAAACCACCCCAGACATTTCCATCTGGCAATAAAGACACAGCCCTTTCAGAAGTGGCTGTCTTCTGCTGTTTCTGCTAAGCATGTGTGACTAGAACAGGCAACATGCTAAAGATGGTCTTGTTTAGAGGATGCTTCCTATCCACAAAAGAGCAGGGGTCATGGAATTGAACAGGAAAAAAAGAAAAGCTTCATCATCATGATAAGGTCTGTACCAAGGGCCAGGAAGGAATCAGAAGTGGGCTAAGTAGCCCACACGGCAGCAGAGCTAAATGAGGGAGCCGTGTTCTTTCCAAGGGAAGCAGCCACAATTCAGTTATACACACAAAATTCTGGCAGGACTGTGAGCCCAGTAGTGCCAGAGTGCTGATTTAAAAAAAAAAAAGGTCAAGAATCCAGACTTTGTGTAAAATCTCTCCATTTAAAATTGAGAGCAACAAATCTGAAAAATTGTGTGGACCCAATAAAGCAGATCTGTGACTTAGATATAGCCCAAGGTTTAACCTTTTTCTAACCTCAATGAAGAATGTATGAGCAGTTAAAATGATTTGCTTATAACTGAAATGGTTTATGACTGCATAAATAAAATGCAGTTTTGGCTAGGATCCAGTAGGTACCTGAAAATATGACTAACTGTACTGTCCTCAGTAGAATCTGTGCTGAATGCCATAATGAACACAAGAGATTCATAGGACACATAGGGGGAAAAAGAGGAATCTGAAATAGCCCATTTAAAAGATCTATTCAATGTCTATTCATTATTACTTTCCAGGCAAAGTAGGTCACCTTACCTGTGCTTTCTTGAGAATGCTGTGCTCATCAGTGCTTGCTATTTGATAGACTTTTGCCATAACTATTGTTTTTCCCAAAGGCCCGCATGCTTTCTCCAGCTTCTGGCTGTAATCTTACATTTGGGACGGTAAAAATAGAAGACACTGTGGACAGAGCAAAGAGTTTCCGTTTATAAAAAAAAAAAAAAAGAAAGAAAAAGAGTTTCCGTTTATATATTTATAGATTCTTTGTAATCTTTCCTTGTAAAACATGGAGACTGAGATGCAATTCCAGATGTCCAGCCCATAAAAAATCATGGTATATGCCGGTCTCTGAAATGTCAAGTAGTAATAGCCACAGACACATCAACAAAGATTTATACGCACATATGACAGCATGGTTTGTCTTCCCTTCAGAACCACAGGGTGGTTGATACTCGTGCTCAGATTTCTCTGATCTAGAACAATGAACTTGGGTTGGAAACAACGTATCTTGCACTTCCCTCATGCCATTCCTTCATTTGTTCACTGGAGAAGTATTTATGGAGCCCCACACTGTTCTAGGTATTTTGGAATCCTGCAGTGTATAAACCAGAACGAAAAAAAAAATCCTTGTTCTTGTTGATTCCATTCAGGGGAGACAGATGATAAACAAATAAGTATATGAACTAGCATTAAGTGTTATGAAGAAAAACAAAGCAGGGAAGAGAAACTGGAAATGCCAGGGTGGAGGAAGGTCAGTGAAGGCTTTCTTTTCTCTTTTTTTTTCTGTCTCTCTCTCTCTCTTTTTTTAAGATTTTATTTATTTATTTGACAGAGAGAGTGATAGAGAGAGAGAACACAAGTAGGCAGAGGAGCAGGCAGAGGGAAAAAGAGAAGCAGGCTCCCTGCAGAGCAAGAAGCCTGATGCAGGACTCAATCCCAGGACCCTGGGATCATGACCTGAGCTGAAGGCAGCCACTTAACGGACTGAGCCATCCAGGCATCCCTCTTTTCTTTTCTCTCTCTCTCTCTCTTTCTTTCTTTCTCCCTCTCTTTCCTTCTCTCTCTCTCTTTTCTTTTCTTTTTTTTAAAGTAGGCTCCACACCTACCATGGAGGCCAATGCAGGGCTTGAACTTACAACACTGAGATCAAGACTTGAGCTGAAATCAAGACTTGGACGCTAAACCAACTGAGCCGCCCCGCTGCTCCCAGGGCTTTCTTGATAAAGTACATTCGAGCAGAGACCAAGGAGGTGAGAATGCAAGCCAGGCACAAATCTAGAGGAAAAGCAAGCACAAATGACAGGAATAGGATACAGCAAAGGCTGACACCAAGGAGCAAGACAAGAAGCAGGCAAAACGAAGGCTATTGTACAATGCAGGTGAAAGAAGACAGGGAGCGATGTGGGAGGGTGACAGCAGTGAAGAAGTGAGGAGTGGTGTGCCCTTGATCTATCTGAAGGGAGTGCCAACAGGGTCTGGGGAGAACTGGGGTTGAGTGTGACCAAAGAAGAGGCATCGAGGACAGCTTCCATCAGTGGGAAGAACCATGTTGCCATTTATTTACAAGGGGGAGAGGAGAGAAGGAGCAAGTGTGGAGGGAAAGCTCAGTTCAGTTTTGGTGACATTAAGTTCGAGATGCCTACTAGAGGGCCAAATGGAGATGCTGAAGAGTTGGTGGAATATGCAAGTCTGGAGTCAGGGAAGGTGGGACCGGAGACAGAAATTTGGAAAATGTCAGTGTATAGATGATACCAAAAATCATGACAATGAATGAGATCATGAAGGCTCTGAGAGTGTACGTACACAGAAAGACCTGGGGATTATGTGCTGGAGTAGTGAGAGTGAGAGGACTGGCCGATGAGGAGAAATCCACGAAGAATTCTGCAGAGAAGAGTTTAGGCGAGCAAAAGAAAAGCCCTGGGAGGGTCCTGTCCTGGAATCCAAGCGAAGGAAATGTTACCAGGAAGCAATAGTACATAGTTGGATCTAGATGAAGGCTGGGGAACAGCTTCGAGGGAGCCTGGGAGCCTGGTCGAGAGATCTTGAGAACAGTCTGGAGCCTTGCACATGAAAGCCCTGTTTAAAAGGACTCACGAGAGAATGGAAGTCTAGGAACTGGAAGGAGTACATTTGTGTGAACCGGGTGTGATTGTCTTATTTTTAAGAAGATGGCGTGAGGCTGCATTAATGGCTATAATGTTGTTTTAGGATAGTATACAGGACATATATAGGAATGAGCAGGAAAACTCACAAACTTCAGAGCTGGAAAGGTCTGGAGGGATCACCATGTCTCTACATGAGAAACCAGGAACCCACGGAGACCAAGGCATTTGCCCAAAGTCGCCTGGCCAGCTCCCTGTGGAGCTGAAGCTAGAATCCAGGTGGTCTGACTCCCAGTTCGGTGCTCACACTGCACCAATTTGTTGGCCTTCTTTTATCGCAGATCTGAGTTTTATGAATTAGCAAATGAATGTAATAAAATCAAGGACTCTGCGCTATGAAGTGTATTTTGTTCATTTACTTTGACAAGGGTAGTTCAGCTTCAATAATTTATGTAACTTGATAGTATACACAGGAGAACGCTCTGTGGTGTATTTGGGAAAAGTAATGAATTTCTTCTAATCAGCCCTCCATTTATTTCCCGGCAATTAAATTTCTGCGAAGAAGTGGGGCAAGGCTGTTGGGGTTTCAGGACAGAGGGAGAATGACAGGGTGCCACCAGAATTAGCCAGCTTTAACTACCAGATCCCCAGATATCACTATTCTTGCTTGATGAATGTGTAATTCCCCCTTTGGTGGCCCACTAACACATCACTTCTAAATTTTGGTATTATGTAAACTAGTGAGATTTTAAGGGACGTATAGTAAAGATATTATATTGTTAAATGTTCTTCCAAAGCAAAGCATAGTCTGACATAAGCATACCACTTCATTTTTATACAAATCCACGGAATAACCAGGATTCTAACAACACTCGATACCCTTCTCACAGAGTTGGATATATTAAAGTAGGCCAAGAAGGCTCAAGCCCACTTTTAATTTATTTTTGTTCCAATTTTCTCCTTTTAACCCGGTTTTGTTTTCTGCTTGCATATGTGTTTTTTCCTTTTGGGGACATTCTTTTTAAAAAAACACTATGAACTATCTTTAAGAATGTAAGCACTATGGACTGAATTGCCTTCCTCCCAAATTCATATGTTGAAACCTTAATCCTCAACCTGATGGTATTTGGATATGGAGTCTTTGGGTAGTAGTTAGGGTTAGAGGAGGTTGTGAGGGTGGGGCCCACATAATGAGATTAGGGCCTTTCTAAGAAGAGTAGAGAGAGGGAGAGACTGTTCTCTCTGCCCTTTGAGGACACAGTTAGGTGGCTTTCTGAAAGTCAGGCAGAGGCTTCACCAGAACAAAATGTGCCACAATGTCCATCTTGGACACCATAGCTTCCAGAACTAAGAGAAATAAATGCTAGTTGTTTAAGCCACCACAAGCTAAGGTATATTTTGTTATAGCAGCCTGAGCAGGCGAATACAGTGAGGTTCCCGATTTGATGAATCTAAACCAGTCCTTGGTTACTTAAGACAATCCATTTTATTCATTCATTCACTCATTCATTTAATTCATTAATTAATTTATTCATTTTTAAGACAATCCATTTATTGGCTCTGCAACACTTCTTCCCAGATGGACCTCCTTCCAAATCTCCTTGTTAAAGGAAGCACATGATATCACCCTTGCTGCTGCCATTTGCAAGGTGGTAAACTTTTATCAGACTCCATACTAATGGAAAATTTAATTTGAATAATTTTTAAATATAGTCTGCAGAATTAACCTAGATAACAGAGTCCCTGGAGGAAATCCTTTCACCTACAAGAGCTAGTTCCCAAAGTTTCTGAAGTCTAGGAATTTTGTTTTGTAAACATGTTTACAAGGACTACCACGTTGTTCTAAATGGAAATGACTACAGTATTTAATACTGGGATTGTCCTTTCTTGGGACTGGATTTATGCTTCATAATGATTATCTGCTAGGCACAGAAATA
The DNA here is from genome assembly GCA_003697995.1 of Taxidea taxus jeffersonii. Lineage (NCBI taxonomy): Eukaryota > Metazoa > Chordata > Mammalia > Carnivora > Mustelidae > Taxidea > Taxidea taxus. Next base: position 35,508 of record RCUC01168662.1, read on the forward strand.
GCATTTCTGTAACTCAAAATTGTTACCAGAGGCATTTAGCAGAATCTTGCTTTAAAAATATAATGATTTTTCATCTTTATTCTCCCCCCTTCAAAAGGTTTCACTGCTCCTGATGTTTAACGTTAATGCAAAGACGTGTTTCTGCCAATGAATATCGCCTTATGGTTATGCTTCTGCAAATAGCCTGCTGTGAGCTGATAAAGGGATTAATGCAGCCAAAATTCTTAATCTGTGAAATTACAAATTAAATTCTCATATTAAAAATACCACCCTGAGGTATTTTTTGTGGTTTTAATTCCCCTCTGGTGCTCTGCATACATTGTGCTTGTTAATGACAGGGACAAGGCTGTCTCCGGTGGCAGCCTGCTGCCGAGTGATAATGTGTAGACATTTACTTACTGATAGAAACTGGATTTTACCACTGGCTGATAAACTAAGTGGCAAGTGGGTAATAAGTCCATATTAACAGAAAAGTACTACGACAGAATTCAGAATTCATAGACCATCAAAATCCTGGCTTAAACTCAATCATCGAGTCAGATGGGATTGAGATGTCACCAAGGAGGAGTTACAAGTCATACTAAATGGGAAAACAAACCATATGTTCGAATTTGATGAGCCATAAACTAATGAGCCCATTTGTATCTTTTTTTTGCCAGTATAGAAAGATGTGTCACTAATTCATGATTTTTCCACAGAAATTTCATTATTAATTTAAAAAAAAATGGGAAGAGTTGTCATAAAGGTCAATGGGTTGACTTTTAGAAAGAAAGTAGGGCAGAATATAGAATAAATATTGGCTGGGAATATGTAAAATGTTAAAGAAGATTTACTAAGCATAAGGGGGAAAAGTGAGTAGTGGATTAATATAGCTATAGACAGTTAAGGATAAAAAGAAATTCAAATTAAATGTGGGAAATCAAGAAAGACTTAGGGTAGAAATGCAAGAGGAGTTGTTATTTGAGACAGCTACAAAATAAAGGGTTCCTGTTGTCAAGGAGAATCTAATGCTACAATGGGAGAAAAGCTTAAAGTCTAAGAGATTAAAGAAATAACCTTCTATATGTCTATGGTGTGTACCCAAGAATTAATAAACACATTATAAATACCTATGTAGGCAGTGTATTAAATTTTAAGGTATTCAGAAAAGAATATGAGAAGGGATATTTCAAATTGGCATTTGGAAAGAATATATCACCACTGAACAAAAATGTTCTTACCGCAATAGTGTCTTGCAAAATTTCGTAAGAATTCTGTTTCACACTTTGGAAGAAAGATGAGATCCTCCCAGCCATAAATCTCCCAAATATTTAAAATGTAATTGAAAAAGGCTGTGTAAATATGAACGCCTTTGTAAAAACAAAAACCCACCCAGGAATGTGTTTTGTTTTAAAAGATCCGGAGAAGCACTGTCTGTGTGAATGCCAAGCGCATCTGTAGTTGAAATGAATTACAAGTCTTTGGTTCTTACATGTCAATTCAGTGCATTAGCCAATTGCCAACTCTGCTCATCAGCTCACTGCATAGCAGCCCTTTTTAACGTTATTGTTACAACCAAGATGGTCTCTGAGAATCAAACAAAAATGAATCATTTCTCCTCTGTGTACTGCAGCCAGTTAAAAAGTACTGCATGCATAAAGCACTAAATATGTAAATCATATTTTCCTTTCCCTTTATGACTGCTCAGATCATTCCTTTGGACACACACATAATCAAATACAAAGACATGCAGTTGCAGACTGCAGAGCAGAGATAGCAAAAAAGGAATCCATTTTCTTCCTCTGTCTGGTAAGCTAGCAACTGAATGGCAGGACTCCACTAAATATATACACACATGACTCCCTTTCTCTCATTCCCTCTGTCTCACTGGCTCTCCCCCAACCCCGTTTATAGACACACGCACATATATATGTGTATGTGTAATGCATATGCAAACATACATAATCTTACGTATGCACACGTAAAAACATACAAATCCTCCTACAAGTGTGCTACACAGAGATGCTAGAATGATATGTCTGCTTTGATTGGATGTCTCAGATTTGTCATACTCACTGTCGGTCAGTTCCCATAGCCGTGGGGGCAGGTCACTAAAATACTCATGGCTCAAGGCAGCCTGTGCTGATAGTCTGTTCTTTGGGGAACACTGTAGGAGCTTGGAGGCCAGATCCTCTGCATAATTCACATAGCTGAGCCTGAAAACACAAGCAGAAAAGAGAAATCAGACCAAACAAGAAAATCCACTAAATAAGACATAAAGCTTACCCAATTTTTCTGGACCTATTTATTCTTGGCCAAAACCAACTTAAATTATCTGCTGAAAATAAACAGAAGCAGAATTCACTTTGGTTCTTAGAGCATCTGTTAATTGAAACTAGCTTTGCTCTTGATAGCCTCATCTCATTGATTTAAAATATTTCTACTATAAGCAGAAGGTTGATACTTTCAGGATAGGACAAGGTCCCGAGGTAGAGAATTTCAGGAGATAATTTATCAAACAGTTACCAGAATTTGTTCATAGAATCTATCTATTGCATACACATCTGGATATATTTATAGGAAAAGAAATACAAAATAACAAGGGGAATTAAAATAAAACGACTATTAAGTTCTCTAGTTACTAAAGTTACTTTTCCTCTAAGAATTTACATTTTCTTACATTGGACATAAAATTATTGGCATAAGTACCCTGTCAAATATCAGCAGTCATGATATTAACATGCAGGTTAATGAAGGGAATGTGTATAATCCATATGGGGCTGAATTACTTCAAGATGACCATTAAAACAATAATAGATAGAAAATATGTAGATAGAAAAAAAATATAAGATTACCAAAAAAGCAGAGAAGTCTCGTCTCCCGTGTGGTACAACTTTCAAATGCATACCACATCACACGGTCCAGCTCACCCTTGTTTCTTGTGGAATCTCTATTTCATTGCTCAGTACAATCAAGCCCAAATAATTAACATAAACATGATAATAAAGTATTCCTGAGAATGCTTGCCACTTACAGGGAGTTGAACACGCGTCAGACACATTCCTAGGCACTTTCCACACAGGCTTATATTTATTTTGTCTGACAAGGGAACTCTTGTCTCCACCGAATAGCAGGGTAAGCTAAGTGGGAGTCAGAGACAGGCGTGGATTGCTCAATTAGCAGGTTGAGTGGCTTTAAACCCATCTAGAATTACTTGACTCTAAAGTAGTCTCCATTTGTTATGCTCTCAGACAATTTCCAAAGGCAAACCATGGATTCCTGAGTTTCTGCAACAAGCTGCAACAGGGACACTGACTCTCAGAGAGAGCCAGAGTATGAAGGCAAGTTGTATCTGCTGGTGAGTATTTTTTCAAAAGGCTTGAAGCCACTAAACACACAGCCAATGAACTTTCCTCAATGACTGATCGTCCCACTTCCTGTACTCAAGCAGCTCTTCATCACTGATTTAAAATTGTTGCAGGAGCAAGGGAGGACTGGGAGTGAGGAAGAGGAAGGCAGGTAATGAACTTGGGTAGAGGAAGAAACAGAGAAGGAGCAAAGAAAAATACTGCTCTGAGGACCCCGATGAGGCCTATCTAGGTCTTCATACGTGAAAGCTCACAGACAGGGGTTCGGTATTTGGCTGCCCTAGTGGCTGTTTAAAAACCAAACCAAACCAAAAAACCCAAACTGATCTATGGGTTGGTTTTAAACGCCTCTGCCTGGCAAAGACAAATCTGTCCACAATAAAAGGAGACATTCTCAAAATCCTCTATAGTCCCCTCCCCCCACTTCTTTCCTATAAGAGGGGCCAAGGCCATCCAAATGATTGCTGCCTCTTCCGAAGACTCCCATCATTAAAAACTTTTTATTAACATCTTTTAAAAAACCAAATGCAAATTTCGAGATAGGGAGACTTCATGGTAAAAGCTGCACTTACACTGAGTGCACAGTTTATATATAATTATGGTGAACATGATTGTGGGTATCACAGCTTTGATGAAATAGAACACCAACACCAGACTGAGGCTAGAGTTGAGTTACAGGCTTGATTCCGTGACGAGCCACCTTATGTCTACAGTCCCTCCCGCTCCAGTGAGCCACAGATCACACTGCCCAGTTGTCGATCCCATTCCTACCAAATATAAGGAAGTAACCAAACTTTTTCTTTCTCTTTTCCATTTCAGTAGTTAATTTAAATGTTTAAATTCTCGCACTAAGTTTTTAAAGCTGATGGACATTGACAAATTATTTTTCACAAAGATCTAGAATCATACATTCCAGAAATCATAAGTACATGACTGAACACTGATATACAATACCACCTTATCAATTATACAAATTACCAAGTATACAATAAAGTTACACAGATCAACAGGAAAATAAAATATTAGACACCTACTCAATTCATTAGCAGAAACTAACTTCTCTTTTTGCAAGAAAGATGGGGGGAGAAGGAAAAAATTCACATTTCTATCAACAATAGTAGGCAAAGAACTTCCAATAAAAATAGGAAAAAATTATAGAATTTTCAGAAATTTTATGATTAAGAATTATTTGGGCTACAAAAACAAAGCATGTCTATCTTAAAAACAAACATTTACTAATAGGCATAGTCAATACACCCTACACAAGACAAGCACGACATTTTGTTAAAAGTAATGAGAGCTCACTCCCACATATTTCCACCCTCTCTTTTAACTTGCACCCCAAAGTGCAAACATTCAATTAACTCAAAGATGCTTTTGTCTGGAGACATTAAAGATACGTGCTTCTCATACGATGTGGACTTTACATGAACTTTCATCCAGAGGTCTCTGATTTCACAATGGAGGTTTTCATAATAGCATAAATTATAAATAAATGAGGTTTATAGAAAGTCATTAAAAAAAATCATTATCAGGCTTTGGCTAAAAGCCAAAAACTTCAGTGGTTACACAAACCTGATGTATACTGTTTTAAATGTGAGAGACATAAACACAAAGTAGCAGGCAAATAACCACACAGGTCCTACTATCAATGTCTGAAGTGACTGAAAAAATAACCACAGAAGATCTAGACTGTTTTTTTACAGTTCCTGAATTTTAATTCTGTATGATATTAAAAACATACAAGTATGTGGCTGGATATTTCAGCACCCAATCTTTTACAATTTTTTATATGTTGCTAAGATTCTGGCACGTGAATAGATTTGAAGACGACTTATAACTCAATACTGCACGCTTCCTGGAAAGGTCAACTGATAAAAATGATAAGCACATTTTAAATGCTGAACAGCAAGCATCTTTTCCTAAGTTTCCAAACAAGCCCAATGACAATCCAAACACAGAGGCTGCAATTCTGCCAAGCTTGAGGCTTGATAGGACCGCTTATCAGTACTCCTATGAAAGCCTCATTAGACTTCCCATTCACCAAGCCTAAGTGTTGGCTAACTCGTAGGATAAACCGGGTCTTGTCTTGAGCTCTATTTCAGGCAGCCCTGTTTTACTGACTGTGACAGCAGTTTCTGTGACTACTGGAAAATACGAAGTGCAGCGGGAGGTTAGGACAAGAGCTGCTTGCCTTTTTTTTTTTTTTTTAAGATTTTATTTATTTGTCAGAGAGAGAGCACGCACAAACAGGCAGAGGCAGAGAGAACCAGGCTCCCTGCCGAGCAAGGAGCCTGATGTGGGACTCGATCCCAGAACCCTGGGATCATGACCTGAGCCGAAGATGGTGGGCTTAACCCACTGAGCCACCCAGGTGTCCCAAGATGCTTGCTTTTAAAAGCTCTACTCCACTCCTGTCTTCTAAACTTCCCTGCATCTTTATATTTCATGCTACCTTCAATTAATGCAAAGACAACAAGCATTAGAGCTGTCCCGAGATGTGTAACAGGAAGATAGCGACACAACAGCCAGGTCCTTCAAGAAACTTCACCCGCCCAAGACATAACCGGTCACCAGCCTGGCCGGATGGTAGTGCACCACCACCAAATGGTCAAGCCAGAACCTAGATGCCTACTTTCTCTGCAAGAGCAGTGGGGTAAGTTGCTTCATGTATTCTTCTTATCATGGTAATGCTGCACTTTTTAAGTTCCTCTGTAAATGTGGGGTCACACTGGTTAGACTGTCCTGCGTAGGACTTCATAAGAATTGGTCAGTTCATCTGCGCCATACTTAAATACTCAAAAGAATGATGAAAGAACTGAAAGAACAATGAATACAGGACACAGAACTGAGGTGTAGAAGCTGTCGTCTTCTCCAGTATACCACACTTGTAAGTCTCGGTGCTTTGAGTGAGACACTGGGAGGAAGGGGAAAGGAAATGAACCTCCAGGCAAGCAGCAGCAAAACTTTACTCCAGTAATGAGGTAAGAGAAAGGAAGTCCTCCCAGGTTTAGCCCATCTAGGTCAGAATGCTTGTAAAATGCTTTCCTGATTTTAACTCCATCCTCCTGTGTCCTAGTTAACCCCTCTTATGGAGCTTCTTGGTGGAATAGTACTGAGTTTCTATAGCTCACTTGTCTGTATAGAGTTATGCTGTGTTCCTCACAAGTGTCCACTGCCCTCCAGAAACGTAATAAATATGTGACCAAGAACACCACAGAACCTCTCAATCTACGACCGGATGTGTCCTCTTTTGGGGTCAATTGGTTTTGTTTCATTGTTTTTGTTCGTTTGTTTTTTTTTTTTTTTTTTTTTTTACCATCAAGGATATGAGAAGAAACTTCCACACTTTATACCTTCACCCTCAGTTCTCCAAGGGGATGGCTCCTTAACTTTTTAAAGTTTAGAGTTAAACCTTCCTGCTGAACAATGCAAAAACATCAGAACATGTCTGATGACAGTGGTCCCATCTCTCCTGCAGTATTGTCTCATATTTGATTCCTATTTTCTGTGCTTTTTCTTTCTTTCTTTATTTTTAGGAGGGGAGGGGCAGAGGGAGAGGGAGAAAGGGAATCTTAAGCAGGCTCCCTGCTCAGTGCCGAGTCCAATGTGGGGCTTGATCTCAGGATGCTGAGAACATGACCCGAGCCGAAATCAATAGTCAGACGCTTAAATGACTAAGCCACCCAGGCGCACCTATTTTCTGTGCTTTTAAAAAAGCACACATTTTAAATGCCACTATGGTTATTATTATTTACATTTACCTGTGTTTATTATTTATTTCATCGCCTTCCTTCTCATGTTTCAAATGTTCCTTCCCTCCTTAGTTTTTTGTATCTGAAATAGAAACTTCAGAAGTTCTCTCCATGACAAAAGAACACAGTGGCAAATTCTCTCAGTTTTGTCTTCATAGAGGATAACAGTTTGGCTGGGGATAGAATTGTAGGTTCAAAGCACTTTGGCTTAACTCTGAGGATACTGTTTCACAGGCTTCTGTTAGCTCTTCTCTTTCTCCTTTTAAAATGTAATGTAAGGTATTCTTTTCATTTAATCTGCTTGGTATTCAGTGTTTCCTGAATGTGAGGCTTCATGTCTTTCAGCAATCCGGGGGAAAAATATCAGCCATTACTTTTCAAATATTGGCTATCCCCATTCTCTCTCTTCTCTTATTTTGTAACTGCAATGTAATACCATCTTATTAAATTTTCCATGTCTTTACTCGTTCTTTCATTTTTTCCATCTATCGCTCCCTGTGCTCTCCATTCTGGGCAATTACTTTAGTGCTGTCTTCCAGTTCAACAAATTCTCTAATCAACTGGATTAATATGCTGTTTTCCCTGTTCATTTTGTTTTCACAAGTTCTTTTTAAGTCTTTGACAAGTCTGTGTCCAATTTGATGGGTTCAAGTTTTAGATTAGATCTTTTCTTTCTTTATAGTATTTTAAATACAGTTACACTCTATGTCTCATAATTTCCAATATCTGAAATTTTGGGTCGGGGGGAGTCCAATTTTGTTGTTGTTTTTTTTGCTACTGACCCTCACTCTCAGTAACTTTTCCTCAGATAGTTTTACAATTCTTGATTGTGAGCTCATGCTTGGCTAATGTTAATGTGTGGGAATTCTGACGGGCCTGGGTTGAGAATATCTTTCTCCATAGGGATTTTCTTTTGCTTCTGTCAGGAGTCCTGGGGCTCTTAACAGCAAGGCATTCTAAGTTCTTTCTGTTGGCTTCTACAACCATGTGAGTTATGTGAATCTAAACCTAAAATTATAGAATTTTCAGGGGACTTTTTCAGTCCCATCCAGAACCAAAGCCAACACAGTTGTTCCTGCCAGTCTTTTTGCTGGAAGCAGATTTTTTTTTTTCGGCCAGCCTATAACTGAGGTCGAAGTGCTTTGAGTGAGTTGACTATATGGGGAATCTCAATTCCTATGCTGTGCCTTTCTTAGGCCCGAAGCACTGTGTCCTGAACCCCAAGTGGCGCCATGTTCCTTTTTTAGCAACACTTCAGGGCAGTGGCAACCTTACCACTTCCTTATCGCACTGCTTTCTTCATTCTTGGTTCCTGGAGATTTCACTTACTGTCTTTTTGGTTTAGTGATGTACACACATTGGAAAGTATGTGTTTGTTGTACCTTCTCCAGCATTTTAGGTCAAGATTTGTGGTACAAGAGACTCTTTCCTTCCAGAAGTGCATATTTATAATCTTCCTAATAAAAGCATCTATATTTGTAATCTTTAGGACTTTCTCCCTGGCATCACTAACTCAGTATTGTTTCCCTACCTTAAAAAACAATAACAACAACAACAAAACTACTTCTTTTAGGTCACCTCTATTAAGCCCTAAAAGTTAGCTAACCAAAGTGTTTTAGGCTAAGGTTCTTTTACCATTCAATTTATAGATGAGTCTCCAACACATTACCTAAATGATAGAAGCCAAAGGCTACATATTCAATAATTCCACTTATATGACATTCTGGCCAAGGCAAAATTATAGAAACAAAAGAGTAATCAGTGTTTGTCAGAAGCTGAGGATGGAAGGGCACAGAATTTTTTCAAATGGCTCTTGGTCATGAAGGATGGACATCAGACCATCTAGAGATATGAGAAGTCAGGGTAAGGGAACTTATCAAGGAAATTCAGTGGAGAGAGCAGTGTAGAGAGATGGGATGTTGCATGTTTTTCACAAGGAACATTCGGCCCTTCGGGGTAGATGCCTGACCCTCTGTGAGTGGCCGACACTGGGACTTGGGTAGGAAGTCTGATGATTCAAGGGATGTTCTGGCAAATGGGGAGACACAACTGCTAGTGGTGAGGCCTTTCCACTGGCTTCAGTGTTTGATCCCAGGTCACCAAATAGGAACCTGCCTCCGGCTGTCAGAGGACACCTATCAGCTCAGAGGGTAGACTCAGGGAGCTCTGTGTTCATGAAGGGTCGCATAAACATGGCCGGGTATGCAGGACAGAGAATTTTCATGTTTATTCCACATTCATTTTTTTTAAAAAGTAAAAGATGTTTGGTGTTGTGGAAACTCTCTAAAAAACCCAAGGAATTTTAAAAGGATAAATCTAGATAACAACAAAGAGACAATCCCTACTGAGTTCAGAGCGTGTGTGTGGAAAGAATCTTATGAGTAACTTTCAAACAAATGCTTTTACTATAGTTGAAAATAATCGTATTCTAATCATAATATTTTTCATTTTCCTAGTCCTTTGCTATAAATACCTCTCTCTCTCTCTCTTTATCTGCATTAAAAAGAAAGAGAGGTATGAAAAAAGGTAACATGAACAGTAAAAAACCGCCTTAGACCAGGGATATGGGGCAGGATGTTTTCTTTATCCCTGTGCAGGTCAGTTTTCATGTCACAGAAATGAGGGAAATGGAATAGATGGTCTTGAAGAGCCGTCTAGGTCTACGGTTATATGCCCTCCAAACAAGGAAGAACCTCATTGTGACTTCATGGCAGGGACAGTTAGTATGGCCACACTGGCCTGCCACTGCTAATGTTCCAGAACTTTCTGCCATCACCAATGAAATGATCTAATGTGTGTTTCACTTCTCTTCACTTAACCTGTCAACTAACTGCTTTCAAAGCTCATCTAAGTTTCTCAGCCATTCTGTAAACCAAGACAAAGAGCAAAGGGTATCCAGTCTTTTGCCAGGCTAAAGGAAGCTGACAAAGTTGAGAAGAGAGCACTGAAGGTGAAGGATGAAAATGATGATGCAAAGAAGAGGGAGAGTGCCACGAGGGTGGCCAGGGGTACTTCCTGCAAGGCATGGTTCTGCTATAGCCTGGGCACATGACATTTGTTGAATGGGTGTTTGTTTGAGGACTGAATATATCAACTTTTAAACCTATAGAAGTTTTACTTTACCAGAAAAACATGCGTTGAAAAAGTAAGCCATCATTTTTGAGCAAAAACATCTTAAGGTCAAATCCTCGTCCTTGAGGTATATCTTCAAAATATATATCCCCTGGAGGGTATAATTTTCTTTCTTTCTTTTTTTTTCAAGTGAGAAGGAAATTGGTCCTTGTCTTTTTAAAGGTACATTATAAACCAAGATTACAAGTTTGTTTTTTTGTTTTTTTTTTTTTCCCACTGCAGTTCCAAAAGACTCCCTCCAAAATTGATGATATACCTGCCTGTGGAACAACTAAGACAAGTTACATTTTGTTCCCAAGAGTTGACTTCTAAATATCTCTATAGAGATCACCAGGATTTATTAACATTTTTTTTTTTTTTAAGTAGGTTCCACACCTGACATGGGGCTTGAACTCATAACCCTGGGAGCAAGAGTCACATGCTTGGGGCACCTGGGTGGCTCAGTCGGTTAAGTGTCTGCCTTAGGCTCAGGTCAAGATCTCAGGGTCCTGGGACAGAGCCCCACACTGGCCTCCCTGCTCACCTCTCAGCAGGTAGCCTCTTCTTCCTCTTCCTCTGCCCCCACCTCGTGCTCTTTCTCAAATAAATAAATAAAATTGTATTTTATTTAGGTGCCCCTATTAACATGTTAGCTCATGAAAGCTGGATATAAAGGGTAGAAGTATAGTATGTTCAATTTATTTAGAGCATTGGAGATACTGATTTCCATATAAGTTGAAGAAGAAGTAAAGGGGAACAAAAGGTTCTCGAATAATCCTCAATGCAGTCTATGATAGCACAGAACTATATACACTGTGGGCCTGTATGTGGAGCATACTGGTGTGCTCTGTCTCACAGAGTTGGAAGTAGAGCGACCTGGAGTGAGATACTGAGGCTCTGCACATTCATGCTTCACTCACTGTCACACTCTTCACAGAGCAAAGCTGGGGGACTGGATCCTTTCATTTGGCAGTACATACGCTGTCTCTGTGGCAAAGATACTAACATGGGGACTGGCCATTGGATTATGCAACAAGTAAAATCTTGGAAATGATTTGTGCAGAGGTCCACCAACCCATAAAGACAGGCTATTTCCTCAACTGTAACCAGGGCTGTTAGACGTGGTTCTCTTTCTTGTCTACACATGAAAAGCAAAATGCTCATTTAATCACCATCTTATCAAAGCTTCTGACTTAGGGGGAGGACTGTAGTCATAAAACTCCTTCAATTTTTCAAAAAAGTGACTTATTTTTAGAATATAGGCTCAAATTTATTCATTTTGCAAAGAGGGGTCAGTAATTTGCCAGGCAGAACATGAAGGGAATACCTGACATTGGAATAAACTCTAAGGAAGATAAAGACTAATAGGAAGAAAGGTTTAGGTAGGAGGAACAAGATAGCAGAGGAGTATGAGACCTAATATAATCGGGTCCCAGGAGTTCAGCTAGATAGTTATCAAACCATTCTGAACACCTACATACTCAACAGGAGATAGGAAGAAGAGCAGCAATTCTAGGAACAGAAAAGCAACCACTTTCTGGAAGGTAGGACATGTGGAGAGTGAATCCGAGGTCACATACAGGACAACAGACTGATGGGGGGGTGGGGGGATGGGGGCTCCCAGCAAGTGGGTAGAGCAGCGGAGCACAAAATTGGAACTCTTAGAAGTCTGCTCCACTGCAGGACATTGCTCTAGAGGCTAAGCGAGGGGATGGAGCCCTTGCTGAGACAGTGTGGTATCAGGAACTGCGGGGTCACAAAAAGCCCTGGGGTGTCTGAGTGCTGCAGAGTCTCCGGTTAACAGAGTGGGGAAGCCAGTTGCAGAAAGAACTGAGAGTGCGCTCTCAGCTTGGGGTTACGTTAAACTGTGATCCAAGGGAGAGTTGGGCCACTGTTCTTCGAGCAGGGAACCCACAAGTGGCAGATCCAGGGAGACCCCCCTCCTGCCTCCTCTTGGAGGTGCTGTTAGGGAGCGAGCTGAAGGAATCAGCTGGGTTAGGAGACTCCAAATGGGGCCATGCGCCAGAGGCAGAAACACATGGTCAAGGGTGGGTGAGCACAGAGTGTGGGTGGAGACCAGGGAGATGGGAGGAAATGACTCCTTTCCTCTGAGGGCGCACTGAGGAGTGGGGACCTGAGCTCTTGGCTCCTATGGGGCTGGATATTGGAAGGGTGTCATTTTCATTCCCGCCCTATAAAGCTGTATGGAAAGCATTCAGGGAACAAAAGCTCCAAGAGCGAACCCGAACAGATTACTTAGCCTGGCCCCTGGCAAGGACAGTGCAATTCTGCCTCAGGCAAAGACATTTGAGAATCACTGCAACAATCCCCTCCCCCAGAAGATCAACAAGAACATCCGATCAAGACCAAGTTTACCGATCAACAAGAACTGCAAAACCTCAGATATATGGGAATACAGCATATGGAATTCATGGCTTTTTCCCCATGATTCTTTAGTCTTTCAAATTTAAATTTTTTAAATTTTATTTTTTTCTTATTCTATTTTTAAAAAATTTCCTCTTGGGGTGCCTGGGTGGCTCAGTGGGTTAAAGCCTCTGCCTTTGGCTCAGTCATGATCACAGGGTTCTGGGATTGAGCCCCTCTCTGCTCGGCCTCTAGGGAGTCTTCTTCCCTTCCTCTCTCTCTGCCTGCCTCTCTGCATACTTGTGATCTCTGTCTGTCAAATAAATAAATAAAATCTTTTAAAAAAAATGTCCTCTTTCCTATTTTAATGTTTTTAACTATTTTATCTTATCAATACCTTCTTAAAAATCTTTTTAAAAATTTTAATTGTTATAGTCATATTCTATCCCTTCATTGTATTCAGCCTTATTTTTTGTATACACACAGGTTTTTCTTTCTTCAAAATTTTGGGATACAACTTCTTCTAACAGATCAAAATATACCCTAAATCTTGTCCATGGCATTTTTCTAGTCTCCAAACTGATCATATTCATTCCTTTTTTTTCTTTTTTCAATCAACTTCTTATCAATTCCTTTTCTAGAATCTTTTTAAATTTTCATTTTTCTAGTCATATTCTATCTTCCATATTCCAGCTTTAAAAATAATTTAAAATAATTTTAAAATAATGAGGCACAATAAAAACGGAGGCTCTTACTGCTAGGATAAATGAGGCAGAAGAGAGAATTAGTGATATAGAAGACCAAATGATGGAGAATAAACAGGATGAGCAAGAGAGAGACAAACAACTACTGGACGACCAGGGGAGAATTAGAGAGATAAGTGATACCATAAGATGAAACAATATTAGAATAATTGGGATCCCAAAGAAGAAGAAAGAGAGAGAGGGGCAGAAGGTATACTGGAAAAATTACAGCAGAGAATTTCCCTAATTTGGTGAAGGGAACAAGCATCAAAATCCAGGAGGCCAGAGAACCCCCCTCAAAATCAATAAAAGTAGATCAAGATACAATCATCTAATAGTAAAACTTACAAGTCTCAGTTACAAAGAGAAAATCCTGAAAGCAGCTCGGGACAAGAGGTCTGTAACATACAACAGTAGAAATATTAGATTGGCAGCAGACCTATCCAGAGACCTGACAGGCCAGAAAGGACTGGCATGATATATTCGGAGAACTAAATGAGAAAAGTATGCAGCCAAGA